>WSYH01000215.1:116558-267177 GCA_036426205.1 Ascaphus truei | reverse complement strand
CGCCACAGGTCATCGGCAGCTTTGCTTTCGCAGTGCTTCGGCAGGGATCGGAAGGATTCGGCCCTTACTGAATACTGCGAGGGCAAATCGCCCAAAAAAAGCCTTTTCGCAATTCGTGCTGAAAATTTTGTATCGGGGCTTACTGCATGAGGCCCTATATGCGGACATGGGTTTTCTCACACCCTATAAAATTGTTTGTAATTATCCTGCTTGCCTCAATTCTTATCCAAACTTCTCTCCCCCCCAGCATCCCTTCCGCTCCCCACCTTTCTTTGACACAGTCCCCTGGCTTCAAACACTTTTAACACCCTACCTTATCTACAGTAAATATCTGTTGTTTTAGCCATTGAATCCTTTGTATATCAGTATTGCTTGACCTGAAGAAGAGAGGAGAACTCTCGAAAGCTTGTCCTGTGACATAAATTGTTAGTCCAATAAAAAAGGTATCACCTAATACTGAAGAACTCATTTATTCTGCACTATCGCAACTGTACTAACACGGCTATTTTCTGCTTTATTCATGATGGAAGATACCCCATATAGCCGTATGAAAAAGACACTGACCAAACTGATTACAAAGGAATCAAAACTAAACAGCGACATCTACTTCCTATGAGAATGCAAGAGAAGGAACTGGATTCTAAATGGGCTGAAGATCAAAAACCCACTTGCAACAACACACAATTCCCATTTCGCTGAAGAACAATGCAAACGCCTCAGTGAGAAACTGAGAAACAAACTGATCCATCAACTATATGGAAAAAAACAGGAATTAGAATGGCAAAAATGCACAATACTCCAAGCCCTGCAATTGCAAAGCAGTGCAAATACCAACAAACTAGAAAAAGATATGCAAACTCTGCACAAGAGACTGCAGCGGAACTTAATCAAGAAGAAACAGAAGAAACTACAACTCCTCTCTCATTATGACTGCAGACCATGGACACAACATAAGGGATTTCAAACCAACAAAAAGCAGGACAACTACTTAGAACTAGAAACCAGAACAGACTTTTCAAGACAGAAACACAACCTCAACCCAGAAGAGCACACAGCCTGCCATGGAGTTATAAACCTGTCTGATTATAAACTCTCTAAACCTCAGACCTCAGTTCTCTCCAAGAGACTAACATTCTGTCCCACCACCAAACTGGATCAAATCCAATTATTCTCAGACCTAGAAGAATTCTTCAGGAGACTACGACTGAAAGAAAACTTCCACAAAAAAGATAGCACCCCCATAATGATGGAGTACAACAACAAGAAGAAGAACACGTACTTCACACCACCAACAGAACGCAACATCATACTTGACAGCTACATACAGAGCTTAAGAGCACAAGTTTCCTTACTAGCATCAACACAGCAGAAAAAAACTATGTACAACCTATCCCCCATGGAGAGATCTGCAATCAAGGAACTGTTAAACAACCACAACATCACCATCAAACCAGCAGATAAAGGAGGTGCAGTGGTGCTTATGAACACAAATAAATACATAGAAGAAGGCAATAGACAACTCACAGACAACACCTACTACAAGAAACTCACGCATGATCAGGAAGAAAGAGGTATTGATAAAGTGTTTATCAATATTATTAGTTGCTTGGTGTCCTAGTTATACTTGAGGAAATTTAATTTCATTCTAAATCACAAAGTGATGGGCTATGTTGACATATATTCAACATGTTAAATTACAGTACTTGCATTGTCAGTCATTAAATGTTTAAATCATAATTATTGTTTCTTTGTAGTCATTATCATGGATGGATTTGAATAAAAAAATTGACACTGTGGGGCCTATTCTAGTAGCTTTGATAAATTTGCTGTTACTGCACCGACACACTTTATTCGAGCAAATACCCAGTATGTACCTTGCAGATACCTGGAATGAGCCGCTCCTCACCTCTGACAAGCCCCGTTGCATTTGCCTTCCCAGCCTGGGTTCATGCCTGGCTGACGGGCGGCTGATCTGTTAAATGATAATGATTAGGATTTAATAGGCTGCAATGCTTCGCGTGTCTACCAGATGGCATAAATTCATGAATTGTAATGCAGTATATATATATATACTGTGCAGTATTGCAGCCAGCGGGAATAAAATGCTTCAATCCCTGCATGGAAAATACCTCAATGCACTCGGGCAGAAAAAAGTCACAAACCTCAATACACCCGGGTATACCCGAATTCGTGGGACTAGCCAAGCTCGAATAAAGTGTGTCGCCAGTGTATCTGGAATGATGTGACATTCCCGCCAAACAGTTTGTTATTTGTGTTATCCCTGTATTCAGAAAAAATCTGAAACCATATCAAACCGTGAGGCAGGAAAATGCCAATACCGTTCGGTGTAGCAGCAAAGTGATCTCCTGCTGAAATTTATGTGAGTGATTTGTTCACCTATCACTTGAGCACAATCACCAGTTTTATTGGGTATTACTGGTTTATTTGTTGTGTTGGTTGCAATCTATTGCGCTTTAAACTTTTCACCACCAATTCTTGTACACAGTTTCTAGAGACTATTTATTTTTGAGCAGAACAGAGGTGCCTTACTATTGTTATTTATTTTGCGCTTCTCTTATTGCACCATTGGTGTATAATTAACAAAGGGTTTTATTCAGCAGTCACTGCATCAAATCTTTACAGAGGTGCAAGGGTTCAGAGGCTTTCCACCTCTGGATCGTGCTTGACTCTGATAGTATAGGGTTATCTTCCTGGGTCAGATGTTCCCTCAGCCACAAGACTAAGAGTGAGCTTGGTTATCCCGCTATGGGAGAGACTCACAGCTCTCTGCTTCCTCTCTCTTCTAGAGCAGAAGCAGGACTAATACTAAATTTGGTAATCCCCTAATTAAGATAGAAGGGGCGGGCTCATGGTTTATACATATTCCTGATAGGCTTACACAAGCCATGAGTCACCACGTTACTCCTGTCCATCATAGAGGAGCATGGGTGGGGGAACAAACCCATAGAATCAACCCCTTATAGCCTGCAGCTAGTAGGACTTACATAACAGGGTGGGGAAAGAAAGGCAGAATATACATACCCTGTTACATCTGTAAACTATAATTAGGATACAATGTTGTGTTGAATACAGTATGTTAGAAATTGTAGCAATTTAAACATTTAACCTAGCTGTGCAGTAATGCCTTTACGGCACCTTTTTAACTATATGTCATTATTTTAGGGATGTATAACATTTGTTACTAATACCCAATCATGCATCCTGCAGCCCACCAGGGAAAGGAGAGGGAGAAAGAGAGGCTTGTTGTCAGTGAACCGGATGTTTTGACTCATTTTTCTTATTGCATATATACTCTGGTGTACTCAGGACTTTGCCCGTTTGAGCTTTCAAGTTGCATTTTTTTGTGATCATTGAGTGCTGCTCTGGTGGCTGTGGGGTCAGGGTTAAGGAAGTACCTTGTGGTCTTTATAGACCGGAGGGAACGGGCCTGAGGAAGGGGTCTCCCCCCGAAATGTTGCCCCCCTGATTACCCTCCCCACATTTGTGTTGTCCCCACACTCCTTTTCTAGTGTCTATCCCACTCCCTGTCCATATGTATTTTCACCCCCACCACGGTGCTTGTAGGATATTGTTTATTCATTTGCGCCGCATCACTCCAAGTTGTGCTATATTATCTTGTGCATATATTAAATTACTTACTTCTTTGGCATATACCTAGTTTTTGGACTTTCTCTGAGTCAGAGAGTGCTGGAACTCTAGTTATTTTTGACTATTGGTTGTGGGGGAATTTGGGTCCTCCTGGTTCCGTAAGCACCTTGCACATCTATATTTATACTGATTGAGTGCTGTCTATCCTCTTTGTGTAGGTTCAGGAACTCCTGTTTGCTTCATGACATTTTCGGATAGCTACTATTGGAGGAAACACCAGCAAAGAATCTAACAGCTGACTGCACCGGTGTCGCGTAACGGAGGCATTGAGATTGCCGTCCACATTGTAACACTATTTTATGATGAACTGCCTCAAAGAATAGCCATATGGTAGGTGTGCATTCTGTAGGAGTGGATGTTTTCATTTTTATAAAACTTGTTGAATTCTACATACTGCGCTATGGTGGTTTTTCTTTTCTTGTTCCCGAGATCTATGTCCACCACACGCGCTGCATTGTCACTGATTGTGATGTGCCTTTTACTGGTTAGCAGTTTGTTAGTACTGTATAACCATTGCAGGTTATTGGATATTTTTTCTGTGAGAGTCCCAACGGTATTAGCCTATTGTGTCTCAATTTTCCGCACTCTAAAATGCTTGATGCCATCCTTCGCTCCCTCATTTTTTCCTGGATGAATATTTCACCAATACCGGTTGGTAATATTCTTTGTTAGTGTAGCCATGTGCAAAAATGGTGTACATATCTTTCTCATGCTGGCAGTAATCCTGGTAAGCAGGCAGGGTTGCCAGTAACTATCATGGAGGTTTGCCCTCAAACCCTGGTGAAGTGTCATATGTAACAAAGGAAGTGACAACATGCTTTGTGTCCACTGTTAGTGACACAAAGGTGGGTCTGTTTCTGGAGTCTATATAAGACACAGTACTGCCTAAAGTTAGTGGTTCTGAATTAGTCTACAAGAGTGTCTGCAGCAGTTCAAGTCTGCCTGTCAGAGTCAAGTGCTAGCTAATTACACACTGTGTCCAGGGAGAGGTGGAGAACAACGCAATTAAGAGAGGAGGAACCTTCTGCATGGAGTACCTCAACGAAATGAACGGCTAAGTGTCGGCCGCGATGAGGGGCAGTCTGCCAGAGGAGATGACATTAAAGATGCCCTGGTTCAAAAGACCCCTTCTGTGTGAGTGTGGAGTTATTCAGCAGAAGGATGCACCAAGAAGGAGTTCCCCATCCGATACTTTCCCCTGCTGCCGTAGGGATTCTGATGGGGTGGAGGTGCTGTACCGAATGTGAGTAGGACTCAGAACACTACCTCAGACGCCTGTCATGGTGATATTCCCCATATCAACCTAGCGGGAGACTCAGGAGTCCTGTTACCAGCAGGTGCACCACATCACACAGACATGAAATGGGGGCCGATTAGACCACAGGGGCCAATCTGAGATTGGGTGGGGGCCCTAGAACCATTACATTTTTGGAGGCGCTGCTGAGAGACTGTATCAACAGGACAGGCTTTTGCTGGGCACACTAGGAAACAGGGAGAGTGTATGCTGCCAGTCAGTGCTGTGGATAAGACAGGAGCCTAGGGGTAGTCAGGAAGGTCGTGGCGACATCGCAAAGCAAACCCTAGGGCCCTGAGAGGAGTAAAGTGGGTCTGGACACAGGGCTAAATCTGTCCTAGTCACCGTGAGGCAACTAGTCATAGGATGTCTGATGGGATAGCCTGGATAACTCGGGTCAGGAATTCTGGAGAGGATCTGCGCTAGTGATAGCCAAGAGAGGTTGACGCCTTAGTACTGCATGAGAGAAGCCAGAGTACTCTAGCCAGTAACCAGAACACTTACCACAGAGCACATACTGGAGGAAGGTAGACACAGCATACACAGAGAGAGTGAGCCTAGACTGAGATAGTACACATGAGTCAAACATACATTAGATACATGTAAGTGGTGCACTGGCATTCTTTATTGCATCGAAATGGCATCTGCCCTGCAGAGAGGAGCAACGTTTGCAGTCGCAATTACCAAGTAAAGATGGCGACCGCAAGTAGTGATGTTCCGCGCGGAGAATAAAAGATGGCGGCCAGAGCCCGATGGAGAAAGCGCACGTGGTGTGTATACCACTGAAGAACCAACTACCGAAGTGACTTTGACGAGTTTGTTATGGAGTGGCGCTAAAGCAGTGGCTGCGCCGTTTTTGTCCTGGCTAGGATCCCGTTGTGCTACCCTGGAGGACAGTGTTGAGGACATTGTTGTTATGTGTGGAGTGGATGGAGAACCTGATTGCCAGACGGTGATCCCTAGACAAGTATCTACCTCAGTTACTTAGTGAATGGCCATGCAAACCAAGATGGCGGTTCCCGCTTCCCTGGGAGACTGCATGGGCCGAGTGAAGAGAATTCTGCAAATGCAAAGATTGCAAGAAGTTGGCCGGGATTGGCGTCAAATAAAGAACCCCACCCTGCTGGGGGTAGTGGCGCGAAAGCTGCGGCCGTGCTCTCCTGGAGTGTGACAGGCTCAGAGCCAAGCATGGGTCATCAAGTGAACCTGTGGGACCCTCCCTTAATATCCACCAGGGGGAGGGGTCCCTGTATCTGCCAATTACTCACCGAGTGGGCTGAGGGAGGAGCTGGATGTGCGCTTCCTGCCCCTCAGTTGCGAGGAACTGGTGAACAGGCAAGACCACTATGCAAAGTGTCCCCTGTAACCAGTACCATAAAGACCGAGATGGACATTTCAGCACACCCTACTCATTGCCAGGAGGCTTCCTGGTAATAAAGGCGGGTGATACCGAGACATTGCGATGCCTGTGCATGCAGTGCCGATTGCCAGGCAGAGAAGCCAGTACCACGGCGAGATGCCCCCAATGTGGCATATATTATCTGTGGGCCGTGCAGCTCCTTGTGCCTGGGCAGACCGTGGAGGCAGGAGGAGAGACAGCAAAGCTGATGGCTGGAGCCTCACACAAAGTAAAGACAGAGAACACTGATCCCGAAGACTGGGGATCGTTGCTGATGATCGCAACAGAGCAGAAAGAAACTGGGGCCTGCAACCGCAGCGAGAACCCGGAACCTCGCTGTCAGTCCCCTGCGGAGGTACCACTACCCGTGTCGGGGTCTGCTTCATCGGACGAGGAGCAAGCAAGTCCGACATCGATGGTGATGCGCCTACCAGCGGGCCACTACAGCGGTGCTGAAAAAGAGCCAGCACTTACCTACGAAGTGGAGGAGCCGAATCCTGAGAATCCGCAAGCACCTGCGCTAAAGCGACCGGAGTGGATGAGTCTTGCAGCCGCGGTGACTCTCAGCGTGGAAGGAGAGAAGGACCCCATCACAAGCCGACAAAGTGGTGAGACACCTCCTTACCCTCCACAGACGCCGATGGTGGCGATGGCGAAGGAAGCCCCAGCCAAGACCCGAGCGGAGCGGCGAGAAGAACCATCACTTCCGACGGCGGATGTCGTTGTGGAGGAAGAGGTTCCGATGGAGAACCCAACCCAAGATGGCAACGTTGTGTCCCGCGAGATCGATGATGTCACTTCCGGCACACACAGCGGAACCGGTTGGAAGATGGCCGCACCCTCGCGACCGCCGTGCTGTACCCGCACGGCTGGAGCAGAGAAGAGCAAGAGCTGGCAGGCCCTGCGGAAGCCTGGGAATCAGGAGACGGGAGAGAAGGAACTGCAACCTGCTGGTACCGGTCGAGGTATTGTGAAGTTGCGGATTGTAATGCGCATCGGCAGGACGAGTCCCCTTTTGTTCTGCCCTCACCCATGGCCCAAACCCCTGCCTCTGTCACCTCCTCAGCCGGGTCCCTATCGAGCCAAGGGTTGCCTGGGGAGTCCTGGGATACCTCCGAGGAACGGACTGGGTCAAATTTGGACCTGGGGGGAATGTTTTACTTCCGACGAAGGATCGGGCAGGGAGATGATTGCCTCTGGGGTGTCGTCCAAATCAAATTTTATGGATTGTGATGCTAATATAAAATGTAGGACTAAATGCCTTGGGTCCAACTCTAGGTCCACGGGGACATCGGGTGTGTCTTCTGGGGGGAGAACTAGAGAAAGGTGAGATGCCAGTTACTGTGAAAGAACAGGTAGTGGAGAAAGAGACCAGATGGTGGGCTCCCATGTTTGAGGGGTATGAGGCCTGGTTGGACCGTACATGGTTCATATTAATAAGAAGTGACATAGTGGACCACTGGTGGGTTGAGGGCGAGTACTCGGATGAGGAGCGCCTACAAGAGCTAAGGAAAAGGTGGTATGACATTCAGAAGGGCCTAATTACTCCCTGAGGGTCGTCCATACTTTATGATGTGGTTGCTTCTGAGGAACCATTATCGTGGGTGCTGCCAGGCAGGGCAGGCAATAAGAAACTCATCCACATAAGCAGGGCTGAGAGAGCAATAGTTGCTAGGTATAAGAGAACTCATGGACTGGAGTATCCATATGTGCCTGAGCCCCTCATGCAAAAGATTGAGGACAACAGGGATACGTGGTTGAGACAGACAGTGGAGGATTATATCATGTCCAAATCGGGTGGTCACACACCATTTAAGACTGAGGAGAGGATATCTTATCTTATGAGGGTATTGTTACGCCGGTGCTTCCCGTAGACCAGACCCGTCCCCTGAGCTGAAGGGGGAAGTGGAAATACACGCACCCGCAGCAAAGGGAGCATGTCCGGAGTGTGGTATGAAGCGTTGCCAGGTCAGGTGTAGTAAGGTAGACAATACTTGCCGGTACCGGTTGTAGAGATAGAGTGAATGATGCCTTGCCGAAGTCAGGGAGTGGAGAGTGGAGATAGGTCATAGTCCAAGCCGTGTTCAAGGGGTTACCAGAGTGAGCGGTGTCCAAGGAGTGCCGAGATCGAGAGCCAAAGGGGGTAGTCATACGAGCTGCGTCAGAACCTGTGAAAACACTGAGAGAATCCAGGTCCAATTAGGAACGGAGGCGGGACAGGAAGAGCTACAGGGAGACACTGCAGATTGGTGCAGGCATAACAGGCCAGGTCAGTCTTGTTAGTAACCTGAGCATGCCCTTGCAGTGTGCGGGGGCAGAGCCTGAGGTCCGGGGGATGGGAAATAGAGTGTGCAGACTGAGCGTGCTCCGTAACTCGTGTACGCGTGTGAATCGAGCCAATGGATGGTGAAGGTGTGCGTGCAGGAGGGCGTGGGCGCACCCGGCGCAGAGCAGAGGAATTGCCGAGGGGAGTGATTCCGCGACGGCGGCAGGGGCGAGGAGCCATGGAGGCCGGTAAGGCAGGATTGTTTTGTGTGTCCAGGGGCTCCCTGCGGGGAGGGAGTGCTCTGTGTGGGGAGCGAGGAGAACGCCGATTCCTGACAGTACCCCCCTCCTCAGGAACGGCCTCAGGACGGTCCAAGAACGGTTTCTCTGGAAACTTTTTCCTGAAGGATTTAAGAAGGGCCGGGGCATGAATGTCCTTTGAAGATTCCCAGGATCTCTCTTCAGGGCCAAAGCCCTTCCACTGCACCAAGAACTGGAGCTGACCCCTGGATAGGCGAGAATCCAAAAGAGAGTGAACTTCGTATTTCTCGTTATTTTGTACAGTAATGGGATCCGGTTTACGAGTCTGATCCGGAAAGAAGTGACTGGAGATAAATGGTTTTAAGAGGGACACATGAAAGACATTGGGAATCTTCATACTGTGTGGTAGTTGGAGCCGGAATGCCACGGGATTGATTTGTTCACAAATAGGGAAGGGACCCAGGAACTTAGGTGCCAGTTTAGGAGATGGTACCTTGAGGTGGATATTCCTAGAAGATAGCCATACCAAATCACCTGGTTTGTAACTGGGCGCCGAACGACGACGACGATCGGCCTGTAGTTTCGATCTGTGGGAGGAGCTGAGAAGGGTAGACTGAATCCTGGACCATGCGGTTTGGAGGGAAGAAATGCGTTCATCTACGGCTGGTACTCCAGAAAGAATGTTGGGGATGGGAAGACAGGGAGGGTGGAACCCATAATTTATAAAGAAGGGCAACTCCCGGGTGGACTCGTTTTTTGCAGAATTGACGGCATACTCTGCCCAAGAGAGGAGTTGAGCCCAATCATCCTGGAAATCGGATATAAAACATCTCAGGTACTTCTCCAGGGATTGATTGATTCTCTCCGTTTGTCCATCGGACTGAGGATGATAGGCGGAAGAGAAGGAAGATGAGATGCCCAATCTCTTCGTGAAAGCTCTCCAAAATTTGGATACGAACTGAGGATCTCTGTCAGAAACAATGGACGAAGGGATCCCATGAATCTGGAAAATCTGCTCCGTAAAGATATCAGCAAGGGCGGGGGAGGTGGGTAATCCTTTAAGTAGAATGAAATGGGACATCTTCGAGAACCTGTCCACGACCACCAAGATAGTGTTCATTCCTCTGGACCTGGGCAACTCCACGATGAAGTCCATAGAAATGTGGGACCAGGGGCAGTCGGGAACTGGAAGGGGTAACAGAAAACCCTGAGGCTTTTGACGGAGAGTCTTGCTTTGAGCGCACGTGGGGCATGCGCGGGTAAACTCCAGAATATCTTGAGACATCCTTGGCCACCAGAAATTCCGATGAATGAGATCAGTAGTCTTCCGAAAACCTGGATGAACTGCAGATTTTGAGGAGACCCCAAGATAGGACCTCTGGAACAAATTTGGATGATACAAAGAGTTTATTGTTGGGAATGACCAAGTCCTTGGGAAAGCGTCTCTGGGAGTGCATCTTGTCAAGATTCTTGAAAGTAGACGTGGCGAGAATCCTCTCATGTGGAAGGATAGTCTCCAAAGATTCCCCTGGCCTCTCTTCAGAAGAATGTATTCGGGAGAGTGCATCTGCATTTACGTTCTTGGTCCCGGGGATATAGGAAAGGTGAAAATCGAATCGAGAAAAAAAAGAGCCCAACGAGCCTGTCGTGGACCAAGGCGTTGAGCGTTCTCTATGTAAAGAAGGTTCTTGTGGTCCGTGAGAATAGTAAACGGCTCTTTCGACCCCTCTAGCAGGTGTCTCCACTCTTGAAGAGCCATCTTCACGGCCAGAAGTTCCCTGTTACCCACGTCATAGTTCCTCTTGGCAGACGAGATTTTCTTGGAAAAATATGCACAGGGATGTAACTTATCTTGGGGCGTGGGTCTCTGGGAAAGAACGGCACCAGCGCCGCAATCAGAAGCGTCGACCTCCAGGACGAAGGGAAGTTCGATGTTGGGATGACGGAGAATAGGTGCAGATATAAAGGCTTCCTTGAGTTTCTCGAAGGCGGAGATGGCCTCGGATGACCAAGCAGAAGGATCAGCTCCTTTTTTGGTGAGTGCAGTGAGGGGTGCCACAATGGGGGAAAAACTCCGTATAAACTTACGATAGTAATTAGCGAACCCTAAAAAAAGTTGTATGGCCTTGAGAGAGTTGGGTCTTGGCCATTCAGTGACTGCTTGAAGTTTACCGGAGTCCATCATAAACCCCTCATCGGAAATGATATACCCCAGAAACGGAGTAGAGGTCTGATGAAAGGTGCACTTCTCCAGTTTGGCGTACAAATGGTGTTCACGGAGACGGGAAAGGACGTAGGAGGTGTGGCGTATATGGTCCTGGAGATCTTTGGAAAAAATCAGGATATCATCCAAGTATACAATAACAAAAATATTGAGTACCTTACGAAAGACGTCGTTGATGAAATCCTGGAAGACAGCGGGAGCATTACATAAGCCGAAAGGCATTACCAGCTATTCGTAGTGTCCACTACGCGTGTTGAAGGCCGTCTTCCATTCATCCCCCATCCTGATGCGCACCAGGTTATAGGCACCACGTAGATCCAACTTGGAAAAAATCTTGGCCCCCTTTAATTTATCGAACAGTTTGGTAATAAGGGGAAGGGGGTAACGATTTTTAATAGTGATGTGGTTTGTAGTCGATGCAAGGCCTCAACGACCCGTCCTTTTTCTTGACGAAGAAAAACCCAGCCACTGCTGGGGAATTGGAGTGACGAATAAAGCCTTTCTTGAGATTCTCCTGGATATATTCATCCATAGCGTGAGATTCTGGTAACGACAAGGGGTAGGTCTTGGACTTGGGTAGGGAGTAACCTGGAACTAGATCGATCGGACAATCGTAAGTCCTGTGTGGTGGCAAGAGGTCTGACTGTACCTTATTGAAAATGTCCCGGAATTGATGGTAAACGGAAGGTAGAATAACTTCGGGAACAGAGGTATTGGCCAGCAGTTGATGAGTCTCGCCTGACCTCGGCCTCCAGGAAATAGGAGCAGAGGAAGTCCAGTCAATGAGAGGATTATTAAGCTGTAGCCAAGGAAGACCAAGGGTGATGGGTATCCCAGGAGCGTGAATGGCATCGAGAACTAAGATCTCCTTGTGCAGATGTGAGGACAGAAGCAAGGGAGCCGTCTCTAAGGAGATGTGGGCCGGGGTAAGAGGACGTCCATCGATACCGACGAGTGCAATGGGAACCTTCTTTCTCACGAGTGGTATGCGGTTTAACCTGGCGAATTCAAGATCCACGAAGTCTCCTCCAGCTCCTGAGTCAATGAAAGCGGCGGTAGAAGTCTTGAACTTATTGCCTGAAAGGGAGACTGGAAATGTAAGTTTCTTAGGGAGTTCACCTTTAGAAAAGGGACGTGGAGACATTACACCCAGAGAGAGCCCCTCTGTACTCACTGGGTGTTCCCGTTTCCCGGACGCAGTGGACACTCCCGAACCAGATGTTCCATGGATCCGCAGTAGAAACACAATCCCCCGGCGTGGCGGAACTGCCGTATCGGTGTGCGGATGTGTTGTACCCCCAATTGCATTGGCTCTGGCAACTCCAGTGCAAGTCAAAGAGGTATGGTAGCACTTGGGGGAGCAGGAGTGTTGCTGGGAGTACTGGAGAACGGAACTTGAAAGTTATGGACGCGAGTGCGCTGACGCTCAGAGCGGCGTACCTGGATACGTTGATCCACTCGGACAGCCAAATCAATGAGGACCTCCAATTGATCCGGCCTGGATTGGCGAGAGAGTTCATCCTTGATGGGATCTGCAAGGCCTTGCCAGAACACGGAGACGAGAGCCTCTTGTCCCCAGTTAGTCTCGGCTGCTAGAGTCCGGAATTCCACAGCATACTGCGTCACCATTCGCCGTCCCTTAGTGATCTGGAGGAGAGAAACAGATGCCATCTCCCGACGAGCGGGAGAATCGAATACTTGTTGAAACTCGGCTTTAAATGCCGGGTAATCTTGGGTAAGGTCAGAACAACCCTCCCAAACTGGGGAAGCCCAAGCTAGGGCGCTGCCAGTGAGGAGGTTATAAATGTAGGCTACCTTCTTGCGATCAGTATTGTAGAGATGGGGGGCCATTTCAAACTGCACCTCACACTGGTTTAGGAAACCCCTACAATCTTGCGGTTCCCCTGCATAAGGCTTGGGGGGAGGAATCCTTACATCTGAACTGCTAACTGCGCTTGCGGAGTGGGGGCTTACATCTGGCGGGGTCGCGGTCGGTACCCTGTCTGAGAGTACTGCGACCTGTCGTGTAAGTGCCACAATTTGGTCCGCCATTGCCTGGTTTTGCTGAAGCAGATTGGAGAGAAACTGTTGAAGTTCGGTCTGGTCTGCATCTTGTGGGCTCGACATCTTATGCCGGTGCTGCCCGCAGACCAGACCCGTCCCCTGAGCTGAAGGGGGAAGTGGTAATACACGCACCCGCAGCAAAGGGAGCATGTCCGGAGTGTGGTATGAAGTGTTGCCAGGTCAGGTGTAGTAAGGTAGACAATACTTGCCGGTACCGGTTGTAGAGATAGAGTGAATGATGCCTTGCCGAAGTCAGGGAGTGGAGAGTGGAGATAGGTCGTAGTCCAAGCCGTGTTCAAGGGGTTACCAGAGTGAGCGGTGTCCAAGGAGTGCCGAGATCGAGAGCCAAAGGGGGTAGTCGTACGAGCTGCGTCAGAACCTGTGAAAACACTGAGAGAATCCAGAAGTACTTCCATACAGAGACTATGTCGAGCAAAGACTGAGAGCAGAGAGGAGCTAGATAAAGCAGGAAGGTCCAATTAGGAATGGAGGCGGGACAGGTAGAGCTACAGGGAGACACTGCAGATTGGTGCAGGCATAACAGGCCAGGTGAGTCTTGTTAGTAACCTGAGTATGCCCGTGCAGTGTGCGGGGGCGGAGCCTGAGGTCCAGGGGACGGGAATAAGAGTGTGCAGACTGAGCGTGCTCCGTAACTCGTGTACGCATGTGAACCGAGCCAGTGGATGGTGCAGGTGTGCGTGCAGGAGGGCGTGGGCGCGCCCGGCGCTGAGCAGAGGAATCGCCGAGGGGAGTGATCCCGCGACGGCAGCAGGGGCGAGGAGCCATGGAGGCCGGTAAGGCAGGATTGTTTTGTGTGTCCAGGGGCTCCCTGCGGGGAGGGAGTGCTCTGTGTGGGGAGCGAGGAGAACGCCGATTCCTGACAGGTATTGAGTGTTGGGCGCAACATCTTCATGCAGAAGATGGAGTATAGGCCAGAGAATGGGCCGCCCAGATCTTACAGCCAATGGGAGGGAGGTGCAAAAACCAGACCCTAGGCACTACTATTAAACTAGATTCTCCTTAGGAGCAGTGCAGTCTTGCAGGTCAGGATGTAGCTGTTATGCAATTATGTTTCTGATTAACCATGCGTGTGTTGTAATAATGTATTTCTATGCTAATATATTGTTATGTTGTTATGTGTTGCAGTGCTACCTGAAGGAAGGTTCCACAAATTTACATCCCAGCCGGGGCCGTTGGGTTCCACCAGGGGGAGATTGTAACCATTTGTAAAAATGGTGTACGTATCTTTCTCATGCTGGCAGTAATGCTGGTAAGCAGGTAGGGTTGCCAGTAAATATCATGGAGGTTTGCCCACAAACCCTGGTGAAGTGTCATATGTAACAAAGGAAGTGACAACATGCTTTGTGTCCACTGGTAGTGACACAAAAGGGGGTCTGGTTCTGGAGTCTATGTAAGACACAGCACTGTCTAAAGTTAGTGGTTCTGAATTAGTCTACAAGAGTGTCTGCAGCAGTTTAAGGGCCTCATGCAGTAAGCCCCGATACAAAATTTTCGGCACGAATTGCGAAAAGGCTTTTTTTGAAGCGATTTGCACTCGCAGTATTCTATAAGGGCCGAATCCTTCCGGTCCCTGCCGAAGCACTGCGCACGCAAAGACTGCCGGATGACCGTGTGGCGCTACAGCTGGCTCCGAATAGAGCTACCGAGTAAGCTTTGGTGAGATAGATGTTTGCAGCTGAGAGACAAGCCCGCTCTCAGCCGCAAACATCGGCACAAAAAAGTATTTAAAAAAACTTTTACTCATAGTGTACATGTGCAGGGGGTCTTCGGAGCTGAACCGCGTGGTTTGAGGTCCGGGGACCCCCTGCCCCCGAGATCAGGCCCCTTTATGAGGTGCCGGTATCCCTCGCGTTTTAAAGGTCCCGATCTTGACCGCGACCTGTAAACAAACCAGAGGGGATACCGGCACCCCATAAAGGGGCCTGTATCTCGGGGGTCAGGGGTCCCGGACCTCAAACAACGCGGTATCTGCTCCGGAGACCCTCTGCACATGTAGTATAAATAAAAACACACACATCAATAAAGACTCGTTCCTTACCTTGGCGGCTATGTGCAACGGTGAATGAAGCACATAATGTCTTTTAATATACTGTACAGTGGCAGGGGGGTCCCCTGAGCTGAACCGCATTGCTTTGTGGAGGCAAGGACCCCTGCTTCCCGAGTTACAGGCCCTGTATGTGTCATCGGGTGGCAGTGTCGCCGCCATGTTTATAGCGTCCCCGCAATAAACATGGCGTGGGGACTGTACCGATGGCCCAAACCGGGCCTGTAACTCGGGAGGAGGGGTCTCTGAGCCCAAATAAATGCGCTTCAGCTCAGGGGCCTCCTGCTTCCGCCACAATATACTTAAATACATTAATGACTGCGTATTAACATAGACGGTAAGCCCTAAGGCAATGAAGGGTAACGCATAGTAGATGTTTATTGGGGACAAATGCCCCCAATACATAGCAGCAAAACAACCATACATATAGTAATGGGCAGAATGACTATATCCACAAATGGAATAGTGCAGTTGTCATTTAAAATACATACACACAATAAAGACTTTAAAACATATAGCACTCACCCATGTCCCCTGCCACGATGAAGGCCATCCTCATCTTCATCCTGCCCATGCCCCATCCGCTTCTGCAAAACAAACACAAGAATTACAAACACCAAATTAATGTCCCCTAACCCCTTAATCACCTAAGCGGTTATTCACGCTACAGTTATTAAGGGGTTAAGCCACCATCACCCACATACCCTCCCCCACAAAGCCCCCCAACCACCCTCACCCAATACCCACAGGGGAGTCTACCAAATACCCTTGGGCCTAATACCCCCTCCCCAGCACATACAGTACAATAATGTGCCAAATAACTATTATCCACATAGGGATAATACTTATTTGGCCATTATTAAACACATTCATAAACCGTTAAATGTAAAGAAAATTGTACTAAACCTCATCAATAAGAAGTCTCCGTCGCCAGCATCATCCTTGGGGTCCGTTGCCAACATTATAAATAGCCACAACATTTGAATATCATTAACAATAACACTGAACCCCTAATCACTTATCGGGTACTAACCTGAAAGGTAATTAAGGGGTGAACCATCCTTGCAATGCCTACAACGTTATGCATAACATCAAGTGAAATAAAATACCATAGCCTAACCAATCATTTAATCATTCAATCTGTAGGCTACATGCCTCATAAAACATTGCATTACAGGTATACATGTAGCATAACATGTAAACTGATGTACACGCTGCAAATCAAGTTAACAATACAATAATCCCACTCAAATCGCCATACATCACAAGAAGTTTATTTTCCAATAAACTCCACATCAATGAATTACCACCACACTTACACCCTAAACAATTAAAACCATCATACCAATTACACAATGAACTAAAGCTATCCTAACAGAGAACAAATCAAAACAAGCAAAAGTACACCAACAATCAATATACTAAAGCAAGGCTTTACTCCTACTGTACGGCCTGGAGCCCAAAACTTACATCTGTCTAAAAAAAAATAAATTTAGCACACATCAATGCATAGCCACAATGATTAACAATACAGAATTAGAAGCTTTAACCAACACTATCATTTCTTACCGTATATATATCTGTACACATACATACAGACATACAACAGTGGGAAGAAATGATATGCATTATAAAAAATGAAAACATGAAAAAGCAACAAAAAAACAGTTACATTAAGACATTTCTTATTTAACTACCATTATTGCCCACCGATCCGTTGATCAGCTACTCACGACACAATCCACACACCATCCACGACACCATCCACGACACAATCCAGGAACAAATCCACGAACCAAACCAGGAACCATCAAGAACAAGTGGCAGGAACAATCCAAGGAACCACAAAGCACACGAAGAAATCCAGAAAACAATCCACGACACGATCCAGGAACAGGAACCATAAAAGAAAAACATAACAAAATTAAACATTAAAATAATAACATGACAATAAAGGTTGTACTAGTTTTATTCTTAGTGAATCTGTATTAAAATACCTTGTTCGGGGTCTTCTTGACGGCCGGTGCCACGCCCTGGTCTTCATCTTCAGGAGGAGGTCCGTCCTCCTCGGCATCTGCTTCAAAATGAGAGACATGGTTTTAAAGGCCTATGACGTACATTTGTCGTCATATGGTTCCCACGGCCCTGATTGGGCCGTGAAAAAACATGTGTTTTGGCCGATGTAAAAAAAATTGATGACGTCCACTTAAAGGCAATGCCAGCAAAGCCAACAGAATGGCTTTGCTGCTTATTGCCTTTAAGAAAACGTCATGAAATGACACATGGCCGGACTACATGGTAAGCCAGCCAATCGAGAGTAGGGGAATCCGATCCCCTCTGATGGCTGGCTTACCATGTGAGTCGGCCATGTGTCATTTCATGACGTTTTTAAAGGCAATGCAGCAAAGCCATTCTGTTGGCTGTGCTGGCCTTGCCTTTAAGTGACGTATCAATTTTTTTACACGGCCAAAAACACATGGTTTCACGGCCCAATCCGGGCGCTGGGAACCATATGACGACAAATGTGACGTCATAGGCCTTTTTAAAGCCTATGTCGTCTCATTTTGAAGGCAGATGCCGAGGAGGACGGACACTCCTCATGAAGATGAACCAGGGCCGTGGCACCGGACGCTTCAAGAAGACCGGAACAAGGTATTTAATACAGTTCACTAAGAATAAAACTAGTAAACCCTTGTGTCATGTTTTATTTTATTTAATGTTTATTTGTTATGTTTTTTTCTTTAGGGTTCCTGTTCCTGGATCGTGTTGTGGATTGTTTCGTGGATTTCTTCGTGGCTTGCTTCCTGATTGTCTGCATTTTGATGTCCTGCACTTGCTTGGTGTCTGGTTTGGTTCGTGGGATTGTTCCTGGATTGTGCAGATGGTGTGAGTGCGGGATGGTGTCGTGGATGGGTCGTGAGTAAGTAAGCTGATCAACAGGAGTCGGTGGGGGCACAGTAATGGTAAGTTAAATAAGAAATGTTCGTAACGTTTTTTTTTGTGTGCTTTTTCATGTTTCATTTTATAATGCTATCATTTCTTCACTGTATGTATGTCTGTATGTATGTGTACAGATTATTACAGGGTAAGAAATGATATTTGTTAAAGCTTCTAATTCTGTATTGTTTTCATTGTGGCTATGCATTGATGGTGCTTCAATGTTTTATTTTTAGACAGATGTGAAGTTTGGGCTTCCAGGGTACAGTAGGATATGGAAAAGCTTGCTTGTATATTGTAATTGTTGGTGTACTTTTGACTATTGTTTGAAGTTGTTTCTGTTAGGAAGCTTAGTTCATTGTGTAATTGGTGGATGGTTTTATTGTTTAGGGGTTAAAGTGATGTGTGGTAATTATTGATGGTGAGTTTATTGGATGATAATAATATACTTCTTGTGATGTATGGCGATTGAGTGGGATTATGTATTGTTAACATTGATTTGCAGCGGTGTGTACATCAGTTTACATGTGTATGCTACTTATACACTGTAAAAGGTGTGTTTTATGGGCATGTGAGCCCAGATTGAATGATTAAATGGAATTTGGTTAGGCAATTGGTTGTTTTATTTCACTGAGAGTTATTATGTAAATGTGTCAGCATTGCGGATGTTCACCCTAATACCCTTTCAGGTTAGTACCCGTATAGGTGATTAAGGGTTCAGTGTTATGTTAATATATTCATGTGGGGCTATTATAATGTTGGCACACGGACCCCAAGGATATGCTGGCGACGGACGACTTCTTATTATGATGAGGTTAGTACCATTTCTTTACATTAACGGTTTGAATGTGTTTAATAATGGCCAAATAATGTTTACCCTATGTGGATAAGTTTTGGCACATTATGTTACTGGATGGCTGGGGGAGGGGGTATGGGGTCTAGGAAGGGTATTTGGTAGGACTCCCCTGTGGAGTTTGGGTGAGGGGTGGTGGGGGGCTTGTGGGGAGGGTATGTGGCGTGATGGTGGCTTAACCCTTAATAATGGGTAATAACGCCGATTATGTATAAGGGTTTAGGGACATTAATTTGGTGTGGTAATTATGGTTTGTGGTTTGCAAAGCGGATGGGTCATTGGCCAGGAGAAAGATGAGGTGGCCTTCATCGGAGGCAGGGACATGGGCTGAGTGCTATATGTATTTAAGTCTTTATGTTGTGTATGTATTGTAAATGGACAGCGCATATTATCCATTGTGGATCATATCATATGCCCATGACTATATTATGAGGGGGGTATAGGTGTTGTTGGGTATATATATATATATATATATATATATATATATATATAATTATTTAATTATTTATTTATTTCGTTATTGTGTGGCTGGGGTGTGTTTTTTTATTATTGTGGGTAGTGGGGGTGTGTGAAGGGGGCATTAGCCCCAACGGTGGTTGTTTAGGGCTTGCGGCTGGGTAGCGGGAGGCCTTAACCCCTTCAGGACCGTAGCGGTATTAACCGCTACGGTCGTGAAGGGGTTAAGTGCCCCCGCATCCCCCCCGCAAGTCCTAAACTCACACCCAGGGCCAAATACGCCCCTCACCCATCCCCGCTACCCACAATAACGCTGGCACGGTGGGTTAACCCCTTCATTGCCTTAGCGGTTAGCCGCTAAGGTAATGAAGTGGCTTTTAAATGCCTTTTTCCTGCCTCGGATGCATGCCGGGGGGCTCCGGTGTTGGTATCAGCTCCAGAGACCCCCGGCATCAATCACAGGCAGGAAAAAGGGCTGATTTTTCCTAAGTGTCGCCCTTGCCGATGCTTCTTCTTCAGCAAGTTGCCAACTTTAGTTGGCGGGCTGGATTGGCCATAAAATCTCCTATCTGGCCTGCCGATCAGCACCGAAAAGCTGATCGGGGCTTACTGAATCAGGAGGGCAAAAAATGGCTATAAAATGCCGAAAAAGCCTTATCGGGGCTTACTGCATGAGGCCCTAAGTCTGCCTGTCAGAGTCAAGTGCTAGCTAATTACACACTGTGTCCAGGGACCTGGCACAGGTGGTGGTCTCCCTAAGGGGAGAGGTGGAGAACAACTCAATTAAGAGAGGAGGAACCTTCTGCATGGAGTACCTCAACGAAATGAGCGGCTAAGTGTCGGCCGCGATGAGGGGCAGTCTGCCAGAGGAGATAACATTAAAGATGCCCTGGTTCAAAAGATCCCTTCTGTGTGAGTGTGGAGTTATTCAGCAGAAGGATGCACCAAGAAGGAGTTCCCCATCAGATACTTCCCCCTGCTGCCGTTGGGATCCTGATGGGGTGGAGGCGCTGTACCGAATGTGAGTAGGACTCAGAACACTACCTCAGACGCCTGTCATGGTGATATTCCCCATACCAACCTAGCGGGAGACTCAGGAGTCCTGTTACCAGCAGGTGCCCCACATCACACAGACATGTAATGGGGACCGATTAGACCACAGGGGCCAATCTGAGATTGGGTGGAGGCCCTAGGACCATTATATTAGTGTATAGTGCAGTCAGGTAATACTCATTGTCAGTACAGGCAATAGCACAGAGCATAATCTGACCACAATATAAAGTGACGAAGAGTATAACTTAACCATAGTATATATTAAACAGGTTACAGAAGGGAGGGGGTAAGGGGGTGACATATGTGGAAAGGGTGAAATATGGAGGTGAAGAGGTAATACATGGAGAGAATTATTGGGGGGAGTGAGAGGAAGAAGTGGGTGACAGGGGGACAGTGGATGACAGTAGATGACTGGGAGGCAATATATAACAGGGGCCGCAGTGAGTTACCGAGGGGGTAGTGGATGGCAGGGGGTCAGTGGATGACAGAGAGGGACAGAGGGTAGTGTTGTTCAGTGGTTGACAGAGGGAAGGGTGGAAAAGGGGTTTAGTGCCTAAGGCCGACTGGTGCATCATTTAAGGCCCAAAGCGTTTAGGCAAGCATTCTGGGTTTTAAAGCAAACCTTGCCTGCTCTGGCCCTACCCTGGCTATTCCTAAGTTGCTAGAGAGTACAACTTCCTCCAGAGGCATTAGGCAGAAAAAATGCAAGAGCATAAAAAGCAGCTATGCAAATGTAATCAGTGGTGAAGTGCTGTCATTGTCTGCATAGAGGATGAGCACGCTGGTTTAGTGAGGAGGTAAGTATAAATCTATAAATTTTGACATGCCTATTTGAGTCATCTGAGGCTAGGCTTTTATTCAACTAAAGACAAAAAGTGCCCCAATGCAACATACAAATTGATAAATAATTTAGTACATTAATATGTTTTGTCTATATTCTTTCTTCATAAATGTGGGGCATTTAGTTTAATACTTTGGTCAAAATATTTTAACAAAAGGTAGAGAACATTTTAATCCTACATCCACATCATGGTAGACCCATTATTTGTAATTTTCATTAGGTCACACACCCAATAACACTTGAAATTAGAAATGCTCTAAATATATATGTATATATTTTAAATATTTAAATATATATACCATACACATTTTATGGTGGGTGAAAAAGGCAACAAGAAACTACAGCAAGGGATTCTGGGAAATGACATGAAAATGAGCACACCGTGTCACCTCTGAAATCCATGAAATCCATGTTTACATGGAACTCTTATAAGGTAATGCTCGCTGTTAACACAGATTTTGAGCACAGCATGGAAATCAGATGCAAATCCAGAGAAACCACTCACAGAAATGTTTCAACCTTAATGGGTCTCTGTGATGGTTCAGGGGATTCCTTCCCCTCCATGTGTCCCTGACGCTCCGCTCCTGCCTACCTCTTCTGTTCCTTCCCTGCCTTCCCCTGCTATTCTCCCTTCCTCCGCCTGCAGCCGTCCCTCTGCGGCAGCCTCTGACATCATCCCGGCGTCAGCGCGCGCTCCCCGCAAGACACGCGCACCAACTCGGTCTTCCGTTCCCTGTTGCGGTGTCCCCTGCTCACGGCCCCCCTCGGTCCCTGCTCCTGTCCCCTTACCTCCTGTGGTCTCTCCTTCTATCTGTCCTCCATCCTCGGCGGGTGCTCCCACGGCGCGGCGATCTGCGCGCCTCGTGACGCAGCCTGTGTGCGCGCACTCTAACCTTACAGAGGGCACGTGCACACGCTCCTCTTGTAGGCTCTCTCAGACTCCTGGCTCCTCCTCTCATGCTCTGCAGGCTTTCTCCCTCACTGGCTCACCTGTCTCCTCCTCTACTCCTCCTCACCTATCCCTGCTGTCTCCCACTTCACCCTCTGCTCCTCCTCTCTCTCCCATTGGTGTTCCCTCCTTTATAACCCTGTCTGTCCTTTCTCTCATTGCTCTGCATAGTTCTTTATAACCTCTGTGTGTGCTGTCCTATGCTTGGCTCTCCTGTGTTTTCCAGCTTTGTTCCTGCTCCTGCTTACCCCTGGATTTCCCTGGCTTGACCTCTGCTCGTACTGGATTACTCTGCTCGCTATTACCCTTGAATCCTGCTTACGGACACGACCTTGCTGACTTCTGTGATCCCTGGACTCTGGCTTACGAATATTACGATCCTGATCTCTATACCCCTGGACTCTGGCACACGGACATCACTATTCTTACTCTGAACCCCAAAGGCGTTGCAAGTACAGTGGCGGCCACTTTTATCCTAATGCGTCTGGATCCGTGGCGCTCTGATAATCATGGGCAGATGCGTATTTTTTTTTGGTCCAGAGTGAATTGCGTTATTTTAGTGGTCGTGATATTAGCATTTTATTCTCGCTGTCTGCAATACTGCAATACCGTCTAAAAACTCAGGGGGGCGTTCGCGAGCTGTTGTCTTGGAAGTCTAATACTTTAGCAGTTCAACCTACGTCAGTACACAGTCTGAGCGTAGTAATTGTAAATTTGCATATTTACTGAATACATGCATTTGCAGTGCTGTATGTCTCATTTGAATATTGTTGAAACGCATAGGCGTGTACAGTACTGTAACAGTGTCACATATCGGCATCTACAGTGCTCTCCCCTTGCTCACCCCCGCACACACACAGGATAATTTACTGCACTGCAGGGTATTTCAACTTCTTATCTTCTCTACAGTGCAGTACATCTCTCCCACACCATTCCTTTGAATGTGTGTCTTTCTGGTTTCAATCACATTCCTGCTTGACAGCAGATGATTACTGCGCATGCGCCTGTAACTTCAACCACCACTGCTTGCTTGAGTGAGTGAACAAAAAAATATATTTTTTTCTCCTCATTTTTTATTTTCTCCACAAGCCTGCAAAAACCATCTTGATATTACGATATTCAATCTGTGCTGTAGCTTTTCACTGCGACCCTGTGCGTTTGACTGCACATGGTTGATTTGTGTGCTTTTTATGTTCTGTATTTGGGGGTGTATAAATCAAATTATTATGATGACCTGCCTTTTGAAATTATGTAATTTCTTTGAACTACAGTACAACTAATCCTTCCTGTAGCTGTACCCTGTAGCCCCCCTGCCCCACGTACACACACAAGGCTCGCTCAAGGATTTGAAACTCTTATCGACAGACATCTCTACAGTCATTCATTTTCTGAAGCTTGTCATTGTGTTTTTAATCCGTCCCTAGCAGAGCGTCAACTCACTGCGCCTGTGTGTAATCCTCTTTGAGATGGGAGCTAGCTGATTACTGCGCATGACTCTCCCAACCCCACCCCCCCCCCCAACCCTTTGAGGCTTTGTTTACGGTAACGCTTTGGAAAATCCCTTCTCGAATTTGATATGTAAATCTGATTTGCACAGCATTGTGAGAATTGAGAGTTAAAAAAACCATTAACTGACTCATGTTGTTTTGTCATTCTTTCTTTTAAGAATGGGGGGGGGAGGGTTGTTGTCAATGATTATGATTATCATGAATGTAAATAAATATTTATTTTATTTTATCAGGAACAAAAAAAACAAATATAACAATAATCATGAGTAATACATAATGCAGTCTTTATTAAGTTCTTCTGTCAGATGGAAATTGAGGGCCGGTGGATAATCATGAATAATGCACATTGATAATAATATTAATTAATAATATATAATATATAATATATAATAATATGTATGTATAGTAATATAATTTTTTCCGTCTTTATCTTCTTCCTCATTCTGTGTACATTACAGTAGTTCATTGAGAGAGGAGAGGTTTTGTGTACATCATGACTGCAGTTTACATACTGTACACTTAACTGTACAAACAGTTCACAGACTTTACACGATATCCCCCCTCTCCCCAAGGCCATCCTTTTTTTCTGAAAAGACAAGAAAACCAAAAATGAGTGCAGTTATGTGCATACTGTATTATGGCATTGTGTACTGCGTAGTACTGTCAAACTACTCTATACTTGAACTACTGTATACTGTGACTACTGTTAAATACTTTGTAACCAGATGGCTGGTGCTGCTCTCTCTGGAAAGGAAAAAATTGAGCAGTTACTGTAGGTGCATACTGTATTATGGCATTGTGTACTGTATAGCTACTCCATATTGGACTACAGTATGCAGTTAGTACTGTCAAACTAGTCTATACTGGAACTACAGTATACTCTGACCACAGTTACTGTAAATACTTTGTAACCATATGGCTGGTGCTGCTCTCTCTGGAAAGGAAAAACTTGAGCAGTTACTGTAGGTGCATACTGTATTATGGCATTGTGTACTGTATAGCTACTCCATATTGGACTACAGTATGCAGTTAGTACTGTCAAACTAGTCTATACTTGAACTACAGTTCTCTGACTACTAGGAAAGAAAAAATCTGTGCAATACTTACCTGTATCATACTGTACTTACAATACTACAGTACAGTACTATACCATACTACCTTCCTGATGCTTGCCCATTACGCGCGATCACAATGGGCAACACAGTCGCATATGGTCAATATATTTATTGCATCATTCCACGGTGAGTACATCGTCCCAAAAACTCAGTATGCCTTGCGCCAACTCATCCTTTTTGGAGGGTTTCACAACTTTTCGGATATGGTCCTTCAGCTGATGCCAGACCATTTCGATCAGATTGAATTATGGCGATCTGTCATTGGAGGGGGAAAAAAAGGACAATTAGTTTAAGAGATACAGTACACAGTAAAAACAGGGGGAAACAATGAGACACGGTTATCGCACTTACTCCGCTGGCATCTTCACCCAGTTGATACCACTCTCAAGGATATGCGCTGTTGACGCGGTGTGCTTCGGATCGTTGTCCTGGTAGAAACGATGACCATCCGGGAACTCATGTGTGATGTATTCCACAATCTGAGGCACAATTTTCTCTTGGAATAAAGCTTTATTCATGATTCCTATAACAAGGAAAGAAAAGTTCTCAAAAAACTGCACACTAGTACAGTACAGTGCATAAGGCTAAATTATATTTTATATAATTTACCTTCAAAGATGACAATGCATCCTGGTCCACGCCTAAAGATGGCACCCCACACATGCATCTTCACTGGGTGTTTTGGACGCGGCTTCATAGATATGTGACCTTTTTTGTGGAATGCCAAGGTGGCAAATCTCTCCAGCGATACAGTAGACTCGTCAGTGAAGATGCAATCCTGGAAAGTTTCTCCACTGTCGATCCATGCCTGGGCCTGGACCACTCTTTTGATTTTGTTAACGTCCCTTATCATGGGGTACGCTCTGTAATGACAAGGAATAAATCATTTTAGAGGTACAGTACAGTTTCTTAAACAACACTTTTACCTCCTGTACTGTCCAGTACTAACCTCACACGTCCATTTTTCCATCCAATTCTGCGTCTCATCTTCTTTATGCTGGTCTCGGATACAGTGAGATTGTGATTTTCCTGCAGAGTGTATTTGACCCTTAATGCACTCTTCTCATCATTCTCCTCACTTATTTTGTCGACCAGAAGAGTTGTCTCCCTACAATGTACAGAAAAACAACAATCCGGTAATGTCAGTGCAGTAGGCCACAAGCACAGCACATCATTTGCAGTAAAAATAGTATACAGTGAGATATTGTTCTATTAATATGCAGCAATATAAACAATATATACTGTTGTTATATAAATATACCGAAATAACTATAAAATTAGATACAGTAGATCTACACAATATATTGTTCTATTAATATCAGCAATATAAATAATATATATACTGTTGTTATATAAATATACCGAAATAACTATAAACTTAGATACAGTAGATCTACACAATATATTGTTCTATTAATATGCAGCAATATAAACAATATATATACTGTTATATAAATATACCGAAATAACTATAACATTAGATACAGTAGATCTACACAATATATGTTTCTATTAATATCCAGCAATATAAACAATGATAGATATACTGTATTATATAGTTATATAAATATATTTACACGTTAGTTACCGTTGGTGTCCTCGTGCGTTGTCTGGTTTTTCCGTGTGCATGATAGCACACGGTGGTTGATGGCACAACGAGGCCAGAAGCAGCTAACCAGCGTTGGATATCTGCAATTCGTTGTCCGCTCGTGTACATCTCCTTAATTCTCATGCTGAGATCCTTTGAAATCTTTTTAACAAGCATTGCTGTGAGTAGAAAGAAATACAAACACAAGAATTTATATTCGATGTTTAGTCGATGTATATTCAATGTGCAGTGAATCCACAAAATGGATGGTGTATTTATATGTTAATGACTCACATTTGAGTACGCCCACTTTCAACACATGTACATCTTCGCCATACATAAAAGGTTACACACATTGCATAGCCCACCACTCGATGATCTCTATCTGAACTTGCCCTTGTCCAGATACTGCATTGTGCCATCTGCTTCCATGGATCAACCCCGATTCTACGGACGCAGGAACCCACTCGCCTCTGCCGTGCCTGTCATGCAGAAAAAAGCGAAAGGCAGGAGCCATTTCCAAGCCAAGGCCAAAGCGACAGGCTAATGCTAATAAAGAAAACCTTCAGCTGACCCCAAAGGTTAAGGGTTTTAATAGACGTAACCCTTATTATGTCAAGAAGAAATACGGTGATGTACACACAACGCAAAACAAATGGCAGCCAACCCATCGAACCTGCAGGCCACTTCCTCGTTTATGCTTCGACGATTCTGCCGCCGCTCTCCCGGAAATCTTCAGCCCGTCTTCTCCACTACTCGTCATCGACGCTGCTGCCGCCATCCCGGAAACCCATAGGCCATCTTCGCCACTGCTCTTCGACGACACTGCCGCTGGTGCCCCTGAAATCCACGGGTCACTTTCCCCATTGCGCTTAGACAACTCTGCCGCTTCTCGCCCGGAAATCAAGAGGTCACTTTCTCCATCCCTCTTCGACGACGCTGCCGCTTCTCCTCTCCCGGATATCCACAGGTCACCACCTCCACCCTTCTTCGGTGACGCTGCCACTTCTTTCCATGGAACCCCCATCTCATCCTCCGTAGCACCCATCCACCCAGATGTCCACAGCACGCCATGCACAAGAACCAGCTCGTTAGACCGGATGCTGAATGGGATAAGTGTGGATATCCCCGGGAACTCTATTGTGCTGGCAAAGATAGATCTGCTTCTAGAGACCATGCTAAATATGGATCAACGGATGCAGAAGATGGATCAACGGATGGAGAAGATGGATCGACGGATGGAGTAGATAGAGACTGACATAGCGGGGATACATAATTTGCTCGGTTTTCATGTCCCTGTATCCCCAACGCTGGAGCAGGAGGGTGGCATGAATGTGATGAATGGGACCTTCAACCACCTTCCATCACCAAGCGCACCCCCTCCACCAGAAGATTTTGTGTACATGTATGCTGTTGAGGAGGAGGATAACATCACAACCCCGTCAAGACCACGCCAGGAGACAACACGGCGACCAAGACAGGAGGAAAGCTTCCTCTCAGACAATGTACCCTCGCCCGCCACCACAAGCACACCCGCTCACAGAACACCCGCTTCCAGAACCCAACCTACATACACTTGCATCGATACGGTGCCCGACATCATCCTGCGCAATCTGCCACGGCACTCATGGAGAAGTATAGGGTGATGAGTGCTGGTGTACCCCACAAGTATGCCTTGTTAATTTTTAAGCACCCCGTGTCCTACTTGGTGTACTGCGAGTGGGCCTACAAAGTGAACTATGAAGTAAATCGCGAAAAAAAAGGCGCTTCCTGACAATTTAAGAAAGACTATTCCGGAGGAATTGCGGCGCTTTTTTTCAAATACAGATCCTTTAATAAAAGGCGTTCTAGACTGCATTAATGGCATTTTGCGCCATACAAGGCATCGGCCCTGGAAGGACAATCTGGTGGGGTACGCATTTGCGTGAGTGTTCAACTGTTGTTAATTTTTTGTTTCGTTTTTTAATTTTTCTGAATAAAGAATTTTTTTAATAAAACACATACTATTGTGCTGTGCTGTACATGTTTAACGTGTATTAATAAAGAAATGTTTTTACTAGTGTACACAAGACCTGCACACTTCCAGTCCCCGAGGGCCGCAAACAGGCCGGTTACTAAGGCTAAAGCCTAACAGCGTGTTGCGGCCCTCGAGGACTGGATTGGAGTGTGCAGGCCTGATTGACTGTTCTGTACACCATCCTACTGTAAATGTTTTGACTTGCTGTACTTTAATAAAGGAGATGTTGCTTTTTTTAATTTTTCTGAATAAAGATTTTTTTTTTAAAAACATCCATACTGTTGTGCTGTGCTGTGCTGTACATGTTTTAACTTGTTTTAATAAAGAAATGTTTTTACTTACTGTACACAAGACCTGCACAATTCCAGTCCACGAGGGCCGCAACCAGGCACGGTTTTCAAGGCTATCCTGAAAACCGGGCCTGTTTGCGGCCCTCGAGGACTGGAGTTATGCAGGCCTGGCTGACTGTTCTGTACACCATCCTACTTTAAATGTTTTGACTTGCTGTACTTTAATAAAGGAGATGTTGCGTTTTTTTAATATTTCTGAATAAAGTATTTTTTTAATAACACCATGTGACTGTAAACCATACTTACTGACTGTAAATGTTTTTACTTTCTGTACATAAATGTTTCCACTAGCAGTAAACCATCCACCTTTTGATGTTTTGAATTGTTGTGCACTTAAAATGTTTTTACATTGTACAGTATTTGTAAATAAATGTTTTTGTACTTACTCCACCAATAAAAGAAAATGTTAATTTGCTTTAAATTGTTCCATTGTCTCCTTTTATACTGTAACAAAATACAGTGTTTCTAGAATGTACAGTAATGTCCAGGCATACTGTACTGTATACTGTAGGCATGCTCAGTATTGTACATCACAAGAGTACTAAAAAAAATACATGCTGTACGAAGACACATATGTACTGGTATAGAAGACACATATGTACTGGAATACATGTAGAATAAATGCATACTTTTTATTTTCTCGGGTTTATTATACAGTATTCTGTATATAAAAAAGCATTGTATACAGTACGGTCTGAAAACATCAGCATACTGTTTCAGGTATTCTATATTAATCAATAACAATGGCCACTAAACTGTAGACTCCGTTACGTGGTTTTTTAAATCCGATTCTGCAATGTGCAGGCATTGTTACACAAAGCGATATTATCCACTGAAATCCCTCCATTTGCCGTTTTACGCATGAGATGACAAAGTTTTCTTTTCTGAGAAAAAAAAATTAAAGTTTTACTGTAATGGTCAGTCCCCTAAAGAAGTTCCCAGTCAGTCCCACCAATAATTTTCTCGGGGGGCGTCTCCTGTTCACATGCGCATGCGCCTACCGTCGATGTGATGACACGCATACTGTATGCGTTTCAAGAAGGTTCCAATGCGCATGCGCCTAGCGTTCCACCAATTGTTCAGAATCTACAGTACTGTAGAAGCCGCTCAGCCAATGATATTGCTTACAGGAGAATCGCTTGACTTTTGAATCGCACTGATAGTATATATTTTGATGTAAAATGTTCATTTTATAATCATCTACATTCAAAAGTATTACTCGTAAACATAGTATATGAAAGTATACAATACCAATTGTGACCTTCTATTGAAAACAATGACGTGTTAATCTTTTGTTAACACCTATATTGTAGTGCCAACATAACATACATTATCTATTTAATGTTATGTACCCATGATTAACACATTCACCTTTGTGTTATAATGAAAAACACACAATGAATAATATTTCATTCTATGTGAATGTACATGCATTATACGTTAAACACATACCTAGCTAAGTGAAGGGTAGCATTTTAACAAACAATAATGTATGTAAATACACATTGCTTAACAAATACATGCATTACACAGAAACACACACACACGTAAACAGGTCCCATTTGTATCACATTTATTCCGATCACCATTTGGACTTCATGAATGTTATTATGTTAAAAGTTGTTCTCAAGGATGATTATCATTATTCCTAAGTCGAGTTGATACAGTGGCTGCCACCTTTATTCTAATGCGGCCGGATCCACGGTGCTCTGATAATCGCGGGCAGATGCGTTTTTTTTTGGTCCGGAATGAATTGCGTTATTTTAGCGGTCGTGATATTAGCATTTTATTCTCGCTGTCTGCAATACTGCAATACTGTCTAAAAACTCAGGGGGGCGTTTGCGAGCTGTTGTCTTGGAAGTCTAATACTTTAGCAGTTCAACCTACGTCAGTACACAGTCTGCGTGTGCGCACGCAGTAATTGTAAATTTGCATATTTACTCTATACATGCATTTGCAGTGCTGTATGTCTCATTTGAAAATTGTTGAAACGCATAAGCGTGTACAGTACTGTAACAGTATCACATTTCGCCATATACAGCGCTCTCCCCTCACTCGCCCCCGCACACACACAGGATAATGTACTGCACTGCAGGGTATTTTAACTTATTATCTTCTCTACAGTGCAGTACACCTCTCCCACACCATTCCTTTGAATGTGTGTCTTTCTGGTTTCAATCACATTCCTGCTTGACAGCTGATGATTACTGCGCATGCGCCTGTAACTTCACCACTGCTTGCTTGAGTGAGTGATCAAAAAAAAAAAAGTTTTTTTTCTCCTCATTTTTTATTTTTATTTTTCCACAAGCCTGCAGAAACCATCTTGATATTACGATATTCAATCTGTGCTGTAGCGTTTGACTGCACATGGTTGATTTGTGTGCTTTTTATGTACTGTATTTGGAGGTGTAGGGATCATATTATTATGATGAACTGCCTTTTGAAATTATGTAATTTCTTTGAACTGCTGCACAGCTAATCCTTCACGCAGCTGTACCCTGTACCCCCCTCCCCCACGCACACACACACAAGGCTCACTCAAGGATTTTAAACTCTTATCGACAGACACCTCTACAAAGTCATTCATTTTCTGAAGCTTGTCATTGTGTTTTTAATCCGTCCCTAGCCGAGCATCACCTCATTGCGCCTGCGTGTAATCCTCTTTGAGATGGGAGATAGCTGATTACTGTGCATGACTCACCCAACCCCCCACCCCAACCCTTTGAGGCTTTGTTTACGGTAACGCTTTGGAAAATCCCATCTCGAATTTGATATGTAAATCTGATTTGCACAGCACTGTGAGAATTGAGAGTTATAAAAACCATTAACTGATTCATGTTGTTTTGTCATTCTTTCTTTTTCTTTGGTGTACTGTAGGTGTGTGTGGGGGGGTTGTTGTCAATTATTATGATTATATTGAATGTAAATAAATATTTATTTTATTTTATCAGGAACCAAAAAAACAAATATAAAAATAATCATGAATAATACATAATGCAGTCTTTATTAATTTCTTCTGTCAGATGGAAATTGAGGGCCGGTGGATAATCATGAATAATGCACATTGATAATAATATTAATTAATAATATATAATAATATATATATATATATATATATATATATATATAATTTTTTCCGTCTTTATCTTCTTCCTCATTCTGGGTACAGTACAGTAGTTCATTGAGAGAGGAGAGGTTTTGTGTACAGTACATCATGGCTGCAGTTTAGATACAGTACACTTAACTGTACAAACAGTTCACAGACTGTACACGATACCCCCCCTCCCCCAGTCCACCCTTTTTTTCTGAAAAGACAAGAAAACAAAAAATTAGTGCAGTTATGTGCATACTGTATTATGGCATTGTGTACTTTGTAGTACTGTCAAACTAGTCTATACTGGAACTACTGTATACCCTGACTACTGTTAAATACTTTGAAACCAGATGGCTGGTGCTGCTCTTTCTGGAAAGAAAAAAATTGAGCAGTTAGGTGCATACTGTATTATGGCATTGTGTACTGTATAGCTACTCCATATTGGACTACAGTATGCAGTTAGTACTGTCAAACTAGTCTATACTGGAACTACAATATACTGTGACTACTGTTACTGTAAATACTTTGTAACCAGATGGCTGGTGCTGCTCTCTCTGGAAAGAAAAAAATTGAGCACTTACTGTAGGTGCATACTGTATTATGGCATTGTGTACTGTATAGCTACTCCATATTGGACTACAGTATGCAGTTACTACTGTCAAACTAGTCTGTACTGAAACTACTGTATAATCTGACTACTAGGAAAGAAAAAATCTGTGCCATACGTACCTGTATCATACTGTGCTTACAATACTACAGTACAGTACTACAGTATACTGTACCATACTACCTTCCTGATGCTTGCCCATTACGCGCGATCACAATGGGCAACACAGTCGCAATATGGTCAATATATTTATTGCATCGTTCCACGGTGAGTACATCATTCCAAAAACTCAGTATGCCTTGCGCCAACTCATCCTTTTTGGAGGGTTTCACGACTTTTCGGATATGGTCCTTCAGCTGATGCCAGACCATTTCGATCGGATTGAAGTCTGGCGATCTGTCATTGGAAGGGGGAAAAAAAGGACAATTATAGTAGTTTAAGAGATACAGTACACAGTAAAATCAGTGGAAAAAACTGAGACATGGTTACTGCACTTACTCCGCTGGCGTCTTCACCCAGTTGATATCGCGCTCAAGGATATGCGTTATTGACGCGGTGTGCTTCGGATCGTTGTCCTGTGATGTATTCCACAATCTCAGGCACAATTTTCTCTTGGAAGAAAGCTTTATTCATGATTCCTATAACAAGAAAAGATAAGTGCTCAAAAAACTGCACACTAGTACACTACCGACACACTTAATCACACTGCAGCCAGATCCGCAAGCCGGGAGATTTCCCGGCTTGCTAGTGGCCGCCCCTCGGCAGTACAGTGCATAAGGTAAAAGCGTGTGACATACATTTTACTGTACCTTCAAAGATGACGATGCATCCTGGTCCACGTCTAGAGATGGCACCCCACACATGCATCTTCACTGGGTGTTTTGGACGTGGCTTCATAGATATGCGACCTTTTTTGTGGAATGTAAAGGTGGCAAATCTCTCCATCGAAACAGTAGACTCGTCAGTGAAGATGCAATCCTGGAAAGTTTCTCCACTGTTGATCCATGCCTGGGCGTGGATCACTCGCTTGATTTTGTTAACGTCCCTTATCATGGGGTATGCTCTGTAATGACAAGGAATAAATTTTTTTAGAGGTACAGTACAGTTTCTTAAACAACACTTTTACCTCCTGTACTGTCCAGTACTAACCTCACATGTCCATATTTCCATCCAATTCTGCGTCTCATCTTCTTTATGCTGGTCTCGGATACAGGGAGATTGTGATTTTCATGCAGAGTGTATTTGACCCTTAATGCACTCTTCTCATCATTCTCCTCACTTATTTTGTCGACCAGAAGAGTTGTCTCCCTACAATGTACAGAAAAACAACAATCCAGTATTAATTAATTAATTAATATGCAGCAATATAAACAATATATATACTGTTGTTATAAAAATATACAGAAATAACTATAAAATTAGATAGATCTACAAAATATATTGTTCTATTAATATGCAGCAATAAAAAAATATATATATACTTTTGTTATAAAAATATACAGAAATAACTACAAAATTAGATAGATCTACACAATATATTGTTCTATTAATATGCAGCAATATAAACAATATATATATACTGTTGTTATAAAAATATACAGAAATAACTATAAAATTAGATAGATCTACACAATATATTGTTCTATTAATATGCAGCAATATAAACAATATATATACTGTTCTTATAAAAATATACAGAAATAACTATAAAATTAGATAGATCTACACAATATATTGTTCTATTAATATGCAGCAATATAAACAAGGATAGATATACTGTATTATATAGTTGTATAAATATACTTAAGTGTTATTTATCGTTGGTGTCCTCGTTTGTTGTTTGTTTTTTCCGTATGCATGATAGCACACGGTGGTTCATGGCACAACGAGGCCAGAAGCAGCTAACCAGCGTTGGATATCTGCAATTCGCTCGTGTACAACTCCTTAATTCTCATGCTGAGATCCTTTCAAATCTTTTTAACAGGCATTGCTGCAAGTAGAAAGAAATACAAACAAAAGAATGTATATTCGATGTTTAGTCGACGTGTATTCAATGTGCAGTGAATCCACAAAATGGATGGTGTATTTATACGTTAATGACTCACATTTGCGTACGCCCACTTTCAACACCTGTACCTCGTCGCCATGCATAAAAGGTTACACACTTTGCATAGCCCACCACTCGATGATCTTTATCTGAACTTGCCATTGTCCAGATACTGCATTGTGCCATCTGCTTCCATGGATCAACCCTGATTCTATGGACGCAAGAAGCCACTCGCCTCTGCCGTGCCTGTCACGCAGAAAAAGCGAAAGGCGCCGGTGGCAACAGCCATTTCCAAGCCAAGGCCAAAGCGACAAGCTAAGGCTAATAAAGATAACCTTCTGCTGACCCCAAAGGCTAAGGGTTTTAAAACACGTAAGCCTTATTATGTCAGGAAGAAATTCGGTGATATACACTGGCGACACACTTTATCCGAGCTCGGCTAGTCCCACGAATTCGGGTATACCCGGGTGTATTGAGGTTTGTGACTGTTTTCTGCCCGAGTGCATTGAGTTATTTTCCGGCAGGGATTGAAGCATTTTATTCCCGCTGGCTGCAATACTGCACAGTACATATATATATACTGCATTACAATTCATGAATTTATGCCATCTGGTAGACACGCGAAGCATTGCAGCCTATTAAATCCTAATCATTATCATTTAACAGATCAGCCGCCCATCAGCCAGGCATGAACCCAGGCTGGGAAGGCAAATGCAACGGGGCTTGTCAGAGGTGAGGAGCGGCGCATTCCAGGTATCTGCCAGGTACATACCGGGTATTTGCTCGAATAAAGTGTGTCGGTGCAGTACACACAACGCAAAACAAATGGCAGCCAACCCATCGAACCCGCAGGCCACTTCCTCGTTTATGCTTCAACGACTCTGCAGCCGGTCTCCCAGAAATCTCCCCATCTTCTCCACTACTCGTCCACGACGCTGCCGCCGCTCTCCCGGAAACCCACAGGCCATCTTCGCCACTGTTCTTCGACGCCGCTGCCGCTGGTGCCCCTGAAATCCACGGGTCACTTTCTCCATTGCGCTTAGACGACTCTGCCGCTTCTCGCCCGGAAATCCACAGGTCACTTTCTCCATCCCTCTTCGACGACGCTGCCGCTTCTCCTCTCCCGGAAATCCACAGGTCACATCCTCCACCCTTCTTCGGCGACGCTGCCGCTTCTCTCCATGGAACCCCGATCTCATCCTCCGTAGCACCCATCCACCCAGATGTCCACAGCACGCCATGCACAAGAACCAGCTTGTTAGACCGCATGCTGAATGGGATAAGTGTGGATATCCCCGGGGAACTCTATTGTGCTGGCAAAGATAGATCTGCTTCTGGAGACCATGCTAAATATGGATCAACGGATGGAGAAATGGATCAACGGATGGAGAAGATAGAGACTGACCTAGTGGGGATACATCATTTGCTCGGTGTTCATGCCCCTGTATCCCCAACGCCGGAGCAGGAGGGTGGCATGGATGAGATGAATGGGACCTTCGACCACCTTCCATCAGCAAGCGCACCCCCTCCACCAGAAGATTTTGTGTACATGTATGCCATTGAGGAGGAGGATAACATGACAACCCCGTCAAGACCACGCCAGTAGACAACATGGCAACCAAGACAGGAGGAAAGCTTCCTCCCAGACAACCTACCCTCGCCCGCCGCCACAAGCACACCCGCTCACAGAAGCACACCCGCTCCCAGGACCCAACCTACATACGCTTGCATCGATACGGTGCCCGACATCATCCTGCGCGAGCTGCCACCGGCACTCAGGGAGAAATATAGGGCGATGAGTGCTGGTGTACCCCACAAGTATGCCTTGTTACTTTTTAAGCACCACGTGCCCTACTTGGTGTACTGCGAGTGGGCCTACAAAGTGAACTATGAAGGAAATCGCGAAAAAAATGCACTTCCTGACAATTTAAGAAAGACTATTGTGGAGGAATTGCGGCGCTTTTTTTCAATTACAGATCCTTTAATGAAAAGCGTTCGAGACTGCATTAATGGCATTTTGCGCCATACAAGGCATCGGCCCTGGAAGGACAATCTGGTGGGGTACACATTTGCGTGAGTGTTCAACTGTTGTTTATTTTTTGTAAATGTTTTGTTCCAGTCCCCGAGGGTCGCAAACAGGCCTGGTTTTCAAGGGTTATCCTTAAAACCGGGCCTGTTTGCGGCCCTCAATGACTGGAGTTGTGCAGGCCTGACTGACTGTTCTGTACACCATCCTACTGTAAATGTTTTGACTTGCTGTACTTTAATAAAGGAGATGTTGCGTTTTGTATATTTTATAAATAAAGAATTTTTTTTAATAACACCATACTGTTTCCTGTACTGTACATTTTTGACTTGCTGTACTTAAATAAAGGAGATGTTGCGTGTTTTAACTTGTATTAATAAAGAAATGTTTTTACTTACTGAACACACAGGACCTGCACAATTCCAGTCCCCGAGGGCCGCAAACAGGCCCAGTTTTCAAAGGATATCCTGAAACCCGGGCCTGTTTGTGGCCCTCGAGGACTGGAGTTGTGTAGGCCTGACTGACTGCTCTGTACACTATCCTACTGTAAATGTTTTGACTTGTTTTACTTTAATAAAGGAGATGTTACGTTTTGTATATTTTATGAATAAATAATTTTTTTTAATAACAACATGTGACTGTAAACCATACTGACTGACTGTAAATGTTTTGACTTTCTGTACATAAATGTTTTCACTTGCAGTAAACCATACACCTGTTGATGTTTTGAATTGTTGTGCACTTAAAATGTTTTTACATTGTACAGTATTTGTAAATAAATGTTTTTGTACTTACTCCACCAGTAAAAGAAAATGTTGATTTGTTTTAAATTGTTCCATTGTCTCCTTTTATACTGTAACAAAATACAGTGTTTCTAGAATGTACAGTACTGTCCAGGCATACTGTACTGTATACTGTAGGCATGCTCAGTACTGTACATCACAAGAGTATTAAAACAATACATGCTGTACGGGTATAGAATATACATATGTACTGGAATACATGTAGAATAAATGCATCCTTTTTATTTTCTCGGGTTTATTATAAAGTATATATATAAACTGTAGACTCCGGTACGTGGCGATTCAGCAATGTGCAGGCATTGTTACACAAAGCGATATTATCCATCGAAATCCCTCCATTTGCCGTTTTCCGCATGAGATGACAAAGTTTTCTTTTCTGAGGAAAATAAATAAAAGTTTTACTGTAATGGTCAGTCCCCTAAAGAAGTTCCCAGTCAGTCCCACCAATAATTTTCTCGGGGGGGCGTCTCCTGTTCACATGCGCATGCGCCTACCGTCGATGTGATGACACGCATATGCGTTTCAAGAAGGTTCCAATGCGCATGCGCCTAGCGTTCCACCAATTGTTCAGTATCTACAGTACTGTAGAAGATGCTCAGCCAATGATATTGCTTACAGGAGAATCGCTTGACTTTTGAATCGCACTGATATTGATATTTTCAAAATAAAAAAAAACAGAATAAAATACGGCAACATTACTCACCATAGAATTTCCCATTCAGCTGGCGCCGGCGCCGGGCCACTGCCAGTCCAGTATTCTTGATCATACACGTTGATAGGTGACAGCGGGACTACAGCTGATGAGGCTGGAAATCGCTTAGGTACATGCAAGCTTGCTCGAAACTGTACTCGAAATCCGGCTCAGGCTGCAGGTATCCATGCATGGACAGACAGCAAGGGTTGTCACTGACGGTCGGACCGCTATTGGAAGCCGGTGCTGGTGCTGGCGCATTTCTTGCCAGCGACTGACTTTTCTTACTTGGTTTTAACACGACCTTTCGCCTTTTGCCATCTGCATCATAGATACGGGAAAAGCCCGGTGATACACACCAATACCCTCCAATAAATTCGGGATCAATACGAAAAAAACATGGATCGCTACGTAACGTTTTTCTTATTGCACGCTCCACACATGAGGATCTGGCGAAAATTTGTAAAAGTCATAGTTTTCGATAAAAAACTGATAAATTTGAACAACTGTTGCCATCTCATAATCTGTTGCATTAATCGCGGCCCATATTAAATAAGCGTACGTTCTGTCGGGTTTTTGGAACACGGGCTGCACTTGTACACTCATGGCGGCGGGAATCTCTGTGTATTTTCTCAACCCAGGGAGAGCATGTATGGAAAAAAACAACAAAGAAAAAAACACACAAAGTGCAGACAATAGTGTTCAAGGGTGGAATAATATGATGCTTGGCCCCTATGTGCTGCCTACTCACAGAATGTCAGTAGGATAAATACAGTGGTGGGATATGTGGAGTCTGGTGGGTCTCACTTAACAGGAACAGGAAGCAGCTAGGACTGGGATATTAGTTGCAGATGTACATGGAAAGATAAAGACAGACCTCCATGGTGCAGATCAATGGTATAAGGATAAACTTTATGTAGTAATAAAAATGTGCACTCACATTGTTTAAAATCAATACAAGCGTTTTGTCACTATATAAGTGATAAGGAGTGTAAGGGTGGTTGCCGCAGCTCACCGCACCGCCGACATCCGGCGGGAATCTCTGGACAATAACCAGACCAGAAACTGGTGCTTGTCTTTCTTTAATATGAAAAGCCTAAATTGATACATTATTGTAACCTCTTCCTTCAGTCCCAAGGCTAATTTACAATAGACCACTGTGGTATTTTTTTTAAACGAAACACCTGCAAGTCGACACATTACTGAAGCGCATGCGCATTACAATTCATGAATATCTGCCATCTGGCGGACACGGGAAGAATTGCAACCTATTAAATCCGAACCATTCTCAATAAACACATCAACCGCGCATCAACCGCGCATCAACCGCGCATCAACCACGGCTGTGAATGCAACATGAATGTGGTATGAATGCGGCATGAACGCGGTGAAGTGCGTAGCATTCGGAAAAAAATCCCGGAAAAATGCGGTGATGTTGGAGAATAAAAGGGGCCGCGACATTATTTGGAAAATGTTCTTGCTAACATTATCATTGTGTTTACTAATCTATACAAATATGTGAAATGTTCAAACAATATGTTTTCATGCTGGAAAAAGTTTGATACAACTTACATGTACTGCAAATCAACACACATCTTTAAGTACAACATAAACATTTGACAATGTATGAATGAAGATGAACATCAAGAGAGTGAAGAACTAATGACATATATTGCAATGGTAACGATGTTTTGCACATGTTGGTTATTTGATCAAAACATGCATTGACTGTTCCCCTCGCTCATGTGCATGAATTGATGTCATCAACTGGTAATACTGACAGGTTATCTAATGCAGTTCATAACATTAACAGACACTATCCAAGACCAAAAACATGAAGCCAACAACAGGGACACAATACACAAAGGACATATTTAAAGGTGCAAACTTGTTTATAAAGTAATGCTTAACATACTATCACAATACCTGTCGTGCTGTTTGTCCCTCTTGTTACAGATGTTCAGTAAAAGAAATTCCATGATCAGTCATTGGAGTAACAGGACTGACAAATATAATTGATAAGAAAAAGATGATTAATGAGCATCACATGTGATATGAGCTTTTTCACCTACATATGTTACAGTTTACAATGTGATCGAAAAACTGAGAAGATATATGAACAATGTGATCTCCAAAACACAATATGCTATACATCATTGTCACACACATGTCAGACTCCAAGTGACCATTTGTATATAAAAAGATTTGTGTAACAATTGTATACCAACATTTTTTACATATCTTTAAGGCATAAACAACAATAAATCTTTCACAGAATATCGCATTGCACTACATTATTAACTCAGGTACACCCAAAAGTGGTTTTTGGAGCGATTTGTATCCAACGTGTTGATGAATTACATACCCATGCCAGATGTCATTGTCCACACAGAAGAGAAGATAAAGGTGGGAGTAGGATATGCATCAGGTTCCTAGGTGAATTATTTTTGAACACATGTCATTCTCAGAAACATTAATGAATACATATATATATTACTATGAACATATAGGTTGTTGCTTACATGAGAAATATGTGTTGATCACATTACGACGTGTCTCCACACCACAGGCTGTTTGCTCACTGTCACCTGCAGCATGGACTGGAGGCTCCTCCTCCAATCCCTGACGTATGTCGCCTTCAATATTATGGCGGAGGGCCACGTTGTGCAAAATGCAGCAAGCTATCACGATATCTGCCACTTTCTCAGGCTTGTATTGGAGTGCCCCACCAGTTCGATCTAAGCACCTGAACCTTGTTTTGAGCAGGCCAAATGTCCGCTCAATGACCGACCTTGTAGAGATGTATGCTACATTATACCGGTCCTCTGCTTCGGATTGAGGGTTAGGCACCGGTGTCAAAAACCAAGGCCTAATCCCGTATCCTGAGTCACCTATAATCCAGCGTGGAGAAACATTCTCAAAAATTATACAATGTCGAAACATTATGACATGAAACATTTAGTACATATTATGTCACATGTTAAATGACATATGACATGTCAAATGTTTTCAAATATATGCTCGTTTTTGCCAACATGCACATACGTGTGAAAATTATGTTATGTGTAGCACAAATGACACATCCATAGTATACTGTCCAACACAATCCGTAATTTGATGCTATCGAGTTTGTATGTTAATATGACTACTCATATGTTTGACATAACACGTGAATTTCATGTGGAAGTTGTTTATTGTTCAAGGTGTTTGTGTATATGTGTATAACATGCAACATTTCAATACTACACAATTTGTGTTCATAACACTTCATAATATGTACTCACCCACCAGCCAACCATGTCCAAATAACCTACTTCGAAAGCATGGGAAACTGATGAGTTTCTCAGGATAGAGGTATCGTGGCTGGAACCCGGGAATCTGGCTACCACATTCATAATCTTCATCGTGGCATCGCATACCACCTGGACATTCAGGGAATGGTAGTGCTTACGATTATGGTAAGCATGTTCACTCTGACTAGGCGGGATCAAGGCAACATGGGTGCAATCGATTGCACCCATCACACATGGTATCCCGGCTATAGTATAAAATCCATTTCTCAGTTCCAGCCACTCTGTGTGCTCTCTAGGAAAATGAATATAATTCCTAGCGTGTCTACTCAGTGCACATAGAAACTGGGTAAAGGCCCGCGAGAATGACGATTGCGAGACCCCGCCCACTATGCCCACAGCTGTCTGGAATGACGCTGAAGCAAGATAATGTAATGAGCACAGCATTTTAACAACTCCAGGGACTGCACGACCTCTGGCTGTTACAAAATCTAAATCTTCGCATATCTCTTCATAAAGAGATAAGATTGCTGCTGAACTCAAACGATAACGACTGATGATCTCCTCCTCACTCATCCCATCTAAAATCGTTCGCTCACAGTACACACGTGGACGAGGCACCACTTCTCTCCTCTCTCTTCTCCTCTCGTCTCCTTGTCCTCTCCCTCTCCCGGTCCCTCCCGTCCCTCCGGTCCCTCCGGTCCCCTGTCCCTGTCCTCTCCTGGCCCTCTGACATCCTGCCCCACTGCTATCCTCTCCTCCAAATTCTCCGCCTTCTCATCAACACTCGTAGCATCTTCAGGTCTCTAGCTCTGAATGCGCATGTAAGTGTCCTCCTTGAAATAACTATGTGATTATGTCACGTGACTTGAATAAGTGAAAGGTGTGCAAGAATCATATTGCACTTGTAAAATCCAAGCGTGTATCCAGAAAAACTAATACGGATTCATTATGTGTGTTAATCATTCAAAGATGATATTTGACTAAGATGTCACGTTAATCTTTATAAGGATAGTTTACAAAAAGTCTTCATGAAATTAACAATGCATATACGACTTATTTACGCAACACTCAGTAATCCAATTTGAATACAAGCATGAAATAAACTTTGACAAACAACGTTGCAACATGTTCAAGTTTGCATGGGATTGTCACATCTTTACATGAACACATTCAAATGTGCATATGCATAAATACAAGGCATCTGTTGAATTGCAATTGATTATGTAAAATTAATCGCAAACAGATGTCCTGAAATAGATATGTGTAGCACTTTACATGAAATGATTACACTGCATTGTGTCCAATGTACTCATGCAATGTTATTGAGTGTGCAATTGCTGACGTCATAAAAAGAGGCATGTCCCAAACAACATGTAAACATGACGAATAAGAACAATTTCTTAGTTGGATCATGATGCAAGAACAGGACTTACTATGGTTCTTTCCCCTCATACAGAGATAAATGGAAGGGTTCACAGTGTAGTGTAGGACCTGCAATTTTGGTTATACCTTGACGTTTGGTATGCAGGCTTACGACGCTTTGGCCAAAGGGTTAAACTAAATAACCAAGTTATTATTACTATTATTATTGAAGTATTTAAACTTTATACTATTTACCATATATGTATTGTCAATTGGACGGAGCATTGGGCACCCCTGTCTTTTGTTGTATTTATTTATATAACGCCATAAATGTACATAGTGCTTCACAGTAGTAATACATGTTGTAATCATATTAATAACAAATAATATAAATAACAGGTCATGGGAACAAGTGCTTCAGACATAAAAGTAACATTAAGGAAGAGGAGTCCCTGCACCGAGGAGCTTACAATCTAAATGGTAGGTAGGGGAACGTATTGACAATAGGAGGGAATTCTAGTAAGTGCGTCTGCAGGATGCCAAGCTTTATGTATCATGTGTCCAGGATTATCCACAGTGCTATTCATATGCTTCTTTAAGCAAATGTGTCTTAAGGTGGGTCTTAAAGGTGGATAGAGAGGGTTCTAGACGGGTATTGAGGGGAAGGGCATTCCAGAGGTGTGGGGCAGTCAGTGAGAAAGGTTTAAGGCGGGAGAGGGCTTTAGATACAAAGGGGGTAGAAAGAAGACATCCTTGAGAAGAACGCAAGAGTCGGGATGGTGCAAAGTGAGAAATTAGGGCTGAGATGTAAGGAGGGGCAGAAGAGTGTAAAGCTTTAAAAGTGAGGAGGAGAATTGAGTGTGAGATGCGGGATTTGATCAGAAGCCAGGAGAGGGATTTCAGGAGGGGAGACGCGGAGACAGATTTAGGAAAGAGTAGAGTGATTCTGGCAGCAGCGTTTAGGATAGATTGTAGGGGAGACAGGTGAGAGGCAGGAAGGCCGGACCGCAGGAGGTTGCAGTAATCGAGACGGGAGAGAATGAGGGCCTGAGTCAGAGTTTTAGCAGTCGAGTAACAGAGGAAAGGGCGTATCTTTGTGATATTGCGGAGGAAAAAGCGACAAGTTTTAGAAACGTTTTGAATGTGAGAGGAGAATGTGAGAGAGGAAGCGAATGTGACCACTAGGCAGCGTGCTTGGGCTACTGGGTGAATGATCGTATTTCCAACAGTAATGTGGAAGGAGGTAGTAGGGCCAGGTTTGGGAGGAAGTATAAGGAGCTCTGTTTTTGCCATGTTAAGTTTCAGTCGGCGGATGGCCATTGAGGAGGATATTCCAGAGAGACATTCTGAAACTTTGGTCTGTATAGAAGGTGTAAGGTCAGGGGTTGAAAGTTAAATTTGTGTGTCGTCAGCTTGGTGGTGATATTTAAACCCAAGAGATGTGATTAGGTCACATAGAGAGAGTGTGTAAAGAGAAAAGAGAAGGGGTCCAAGGACAGAGCCCAGGGGTACCCCCACAGAGGGATCGATAGAGGAGGAGTTAGCAAAAGAGACACTGAAAATACGATGGGAGAGGTAAGAGGAGATCCAGGATAGAGCTTTGTTATGAATACGAGAATGTGAAGGAGAAGAGGGTGGTCCACAGTGTCAAATGCTGCAGAGAGGTCGAGTAATATGAGCAGAGTGTAATGACCTCTATCTTTGGCAGCATGGAGGTCGTTGGTTATTTTAGTGAGGGCTGTTTCAGTAGAGTGAGCAGTGCGGAAGCCAGATGTTATTGGGTCTAGAAGAGAATAGGTGTTGAGAAAGTGTAGCAATCCAGAGAATACAAGACATTCAAGGAGTTTGGAGGCAAAAGGCAGGAGGGAGACAGGTCGGTAATTAAAAGGACAGGTAGGGTCAAGCTTGCTGTTTTTGAGTAAGGGTATAACGGTTGCATGCTTGAAGGAGGATGGAAAGGTACCAGAAAAAAGGGAAGAGTTAAAAATCTGTGTAAGCATAATGATTATAGAAGGAGCAAGAGGTTTTAGGAGATGGGAAGGAATTGGATCAAGAGGGCAGGTGGTAGAGGGAGAAGAGGAGATCAGCAGTGACACATCCTCCTCCGAGATACTGTTGCAGAAAAAGAGTCAAGAAATGCAGGAGGAGAGTTAGGAAGCGGTGTGGGATGGGAGGAGGCAACAGATGGGATGTTCTGACGTATGGATTCCACCTTTTCCTTAAAAAAGTCAGTAAAGTCCTTGTTCTTCATAGGGGACATTGACTCACATAGGTTCTGGTACAACTGAATCTTTATTGCATGCAGATCTTACAATAGATCAGATGCATCCTTTTCTCATCTTCCCTTACTCACAGGCACTGACTAGGGCTTGAGGCCCAGACCTGATGGACTCCTCCTCCCATCTCCTACTGAGATGGAGGGTAGATGTTATTCACTCCCAGAGGGAGGAGAGACAAAGCAAGAGAGCCCCTCAATTTAGAAAAGTGCCAGAACGTATAGGCTTTGGGTGCGTGTTTGTAACCCTGCCCCTTAACAGAGCAGGTTGAATACTGATAGGTCATAACACCCTGTGTGGGATCCAATCAGTACTCATTCCTCAGGCTGACACTTTCTGGTTGTTGCAAGGCCCGCCCTTGGATACCACTACTTATCCAAAGCTGCAAAAGCACACAAGGCCTAAAAGAAGGAATTAACCCCTCCACTGCCTGCACATAACAGGACTTACACTGTAAAGGCCCAGGAAAAGAAGTAGCGGCCGGGAGGCTAGGCTACAAATACAAAAACTTTTTATTAAAAAAAACTGCTCTGTATCAGTACAAAACGTTTTTATAAAAAAAACTGCTCTGTATCAGTACAAAAACTTTTTATAAAAAAACCTGCTCTGTATCAGTACAAAAACTTTTTATAAACAAATATTGCTCTGTAGCAGTACAAAAACTTTTTATAAAAAGTTTTTGTACTGATACAGAGCAGTCCAGTTTACACTTTCTTCCGAAAGCAGCTGCTCCGCCTTACAACTCCTTCTTCCTATCGTATGTATATAATGGGCAATATATTATCCATTATATATATAGGCAGGACAGAGATAACCGCAGCCTGAAGTAGGTGATAAAGAAACTTACATTATTTCTAGTTGATAATCCCTTTCCGATAAATATTGGAACTTGATATATTGCATGATAATACACAAAAAAATGGTATTATGACTATTTTTCACCGGAGCAGATATTTTTAGCAATACAAAATTGATGTATTGTACTATACAAATAATGCACTTTGTTTTGACGGTAATACCGCATTTTTAGGAAAGGAAATCCCTAGCCCAGAGAGTTTAAGTGGTATGTTAGGAGACTTACAGAGAGAGCAGGCGAGGGAATAAGTGCAGTACATGGCAGTGCTTGGCCACAATGATTGATAGGAGCGACTGTGGGTGAGGGACAGTAGTCATTAGTCTGGGCTATTAAAATGCTTCAGTTAGGGAGTAAGTTTTAAGGTTTGACTTAAAGGTGTTAAGAGAAGGTGCTTGGAGTATACTGGGTGTGAGAGAGTTCCACAGGTAAGGGACAGTGAGGGGAAACGGTTTAAGACAAGAGAGAGCTGCAGCAGTGTTAGGGGTGGAAAGGAGACAGTTATGGGTAGAGCGAAGGAGATGCGAAGAGGGATAGCGAGAGATCAGAACTGATATGTAGGAAGGAGCAGATGAATGGAGAGCCTTAAAGGTGAGGAGGAAAACTATGTAGTGTAGGTGATCAGAAATGTGATGGTAAGCCACGAGAGGGATTTACAGAGGAGATGAGCAGGGACTGTTTTGGGAGAAAGTTAAATTATTCTAGCAGCAGAATTTTGGATAGATTTCAAAGGCGAAAGTTGTGAGGCAGTATGTTACAATACTTTACCTGGGAGAGATTTTCAGCAGCAGATTGACAGAGAAAAGGGCGGTTCATGGCAATGTTACGGAGAAAGATGCGTCAAATGTTAGCCATGCCGTGAATGTAGAAGGAAAGGGAGGAGTCACATTTCACTCCTAGGCAACGTTCTTTGTCAACAGGATTGACGGTAGTGCTGTTTACTGTGATGGAAAAAGGGGATTTATTAGGCCTGATTCAAGAGGAAATATGAGTAGCTCAGCTTTAGCATTTGAAAATGAGGTTTATATTTAGGGGGAAATTCATGACACTGTTGCAGTGCTGCTTTAGAGGATATAGGATTATCGCCTTTAGTTTGAAAATGCAATTTTCTAGTTACAGTACATTTTCACAATCACATTTGAAACTTTCTTTTTTTTTTTATTGTTGATTTTGTTCTGAATTTATCTGATTACCAGTATAATGTTTACATCTCTCTAGTAGTACTGTAGTTTCTACGTCATCAACACAAAAACTTGAAAATCATCAGAACGTAATACACATATACAGTATGAACTCAAAAATATATTCACTTTACAAAACTTGGCTATCCTAACATACTTAAGGACTAAATCATTTTCACTGGAAGTTCAGTTTCATCTGATTTTAGACATCGATAAATAGCCCCTTGAATCCTTACGTTCAGTGGTTAAATGATATCAATCAAGAATCCTTATAATATTATTTAATTACCTTTCTATAGATATACTCTGTGCATGAAGAAATTGAATTACCATATAATGTACTGTGCAGCCAGAGTGCAAATAAATGTGTACAGTAAGAAAATGCTTCAGATCTTTTTCTGAACAAATTGTGACAACAATGTTGCATGGATAGATGTAAAATATTTCTCTGCACTGACATATACAGGGAAGTGTTAGCAACATATTTTGGCATGATACAGCTAGCAGGGCTAGAATGGAAAATGGGAACTCTTCCTGTAATAATTGTCCTAGTGTATTTGCATGCATGCATAAAAGCTCACTTGATTACTGAAAAAATAGGTTTCACTGTGGTAAACGTGTGCTCATTATAATAACACATTGGCTCTATTAATCAAGCAACACCATGCGGTGTGTAAGTGATTCTTTATGCTGTCCTTTTAATTGGGAAATATGTTTCTTAAGTGGAGTACATATACATGTACTGTACATTGACTCAAATCTCATGATGAGGCATATATCAGTCAGATTTGGGGGTTCTTTGCCAGCTTAAACCTTTGAGTGCCTAGGCCGCGAGTGGCCAACTCAGTCCTCAAGGGCCACCAACAGGCGAAGTATTAGGGATATCCGTGGGTCAATCAGTGCCACCGAGAGAGGCACCTGTGCTGCAGAAGGGATATCATTGAAACCTGACCTTTCGGTGGTTCTTGAGGACTGGTGTTGGCCACCCCTGGCCTAAGCAGACAGGAGAGAAGGAACCCTCCTCTTCCATTCCTCTGCCGACTAGATCTCGGAACGCGATCACCCCAAGAAAATTAGCCGAATGCCCATGACGTAGCCACTACCTCATGGGGTACTGAAAGGGCAGGTGAACTAAGCTCCATTAAATCAGGGCAAATAACGTTAGGTTACCTAAATAGTATCGGACATTATTTCACCTGAATTTAACTCAAATCCATTCAGCTAATTAACTCATTATCGTAAAGCTCACCTCAGAATAAATTAGCACTGCATTGTGTCAGCTTCAAATGAACTATTTAATGGCTTATTCAAAGAGGTGTGAGAGGGAGAAAGCTATTTTACTAGAGTCACAAGTGCAATGTTAAGAATCAGTTCATCAAAACAGATGGTTCTTCTCATATGTTGTACTTGATCCTACATATTAAAGATATCAAGCAGAGAACAAACATTGCGCAGTATATTGAGACAAACAATAATATTTCCAAATGATGATGTATATCTGAATTGCCTACTTACTAGAAGTAGCTAGATCACGTGCAGGGGAGAGAATCTGTTCTTTAAGCCTTCTTGCCCTGGAAGCCTCTTGATGTCGCACGAACCCCTCGTGATGTTCCTGGCCTCCGTGGGTATAGAAGAGATCTTTCTGCAGCCCCTGTCTTCAGGAATCCTGTACCTCTTACTCCGTTTAGGGAACAAAAAGAAGGACAGAGGATTGCGCAGCACAATAAATCTTTAATGGCACTTGCCCAAAACCACGATAAAATACTCACAGAAGGAGGTGAGTTAAAATACAATAAAAAAGTGCTCGGCCCAGCACACACACACAGCCGCCTAAGTCACTGGTAGTCCGCTCCGGTACCGCGTGTACCTCGCGTGTATCCGGCGCTCTAGTGTGACGTCACTGTCTTCAGTAAGACTCGCGGCTGGGATGACTGGGACACTGCTCCTTAGGCTCCTCCCTACGCGTTTCGTGACGGGGAACGTCACTTCGTCAGGGGATTGTGGAGCCTCATCAATCCCATGTCACTTTTATAGCCGTCAGATTAACCCCTTACATGAAAGGGATCTCATATGGCTAATGGATGGCAATAATCATTCCTATTTACTGGTAATTGGTACCAGCGGGGTTTAAGGAAGCATATGAATAAAGCACTATACATATATTAAAATAAAATATATAAAAGAGCACTTAAACAATGATGATGGACTAAAAACATGAAAAAACTATAAAATGAACTGGATGGGAGGAAAAAATGTTTTCAAGTCAAAAGATTATAAAAAGGAAGCTAAATCAAAATCAATATTTAACCCTTTGGGTTGGAGCGTGCGCAGAGTGTAGATCCAGAAGGATTCCTGTTGGGATACCTTCTGCAATCTATCACCCCCTCTGACACCTACCTTTGGGCAGTCTATGCCGATACATGTTAACCCCTCAGGGGACATGTTATGGTGTGTCCTGAAATGGTTGGACACACTGTGTGTCTCCAGCTCTTTCTTAATATTATAAACATGTTCGGCAAATCTTCGTTTTAACGGTCTCCCTGTACGTCCCACGTACTGTAATTTACAGGGGCATTCTAGGAGGTAAACACAATAGTTGGTATTACAGTTAATGAATGTGCGGATTTCAAAAAAATTTCCGGTAACATTTGATCTGAATTCCTTACATTTTATACCATAACTGCACCCAATGCATTTTTTACAGGGAAAATATCCTTTAAGCTCTTTAAGCCACATAGTATCTCCTGGTCCTTGTTTTTTCTTATGGCAACTGGGGGCCAGTACTGATTTTAAATTTTGAGCTTTTTTATAGACCACTTGCGGTTTATCAGGCAGTACAGTTTGTAGGATCGGATCTCTCTGCAAGATGCCCCAATGTTTTGTTAACACCTTGACAATGTCCTTAGACATACCGTTGTACTGCGTGATAAAAGGCAAAAATATCTTGTTGGTACCAGCATCTATTTTCTTAACAGGGTGAACAAGAGACTGTCTATCTGTGTTATTAGTTTGTTCAATAGCATTATTGACAAGTCTCTCCTTGTACTTCCTGTCCTTAAATTTATAGCCTAATTCTTTGATCTGTTGGTTGTACACTTCTATTTGTGAACAATTTCGTCTAACTCTTAACGCCTGTCCCTTGGGGATGTTTTTTATCCATTGAGGATGATGGTGACTAGACGCCAGGACGTAGGAATTGGCGCTTACCTCCTTATAGTATGTTTTTGTCTGTATCTCATTATCTACTATATATAGAGTCAGGTCTAGGAAGTTAATAGATTGTGAACTGGTATTGAAAGTAAATTTAATGTTGTAATCATTTGTATTCAGATGGGTCTGAAAGGCCTCTAGTTCTTCAGGAGTCCCTCTCCAGACGCACAGCACGTCATCGATGTAGCGTTTCCATAGCACCAGGTTTGCCCCATATGGGTTGTGGTTCAGGATAAAATTTTCCTCCCACAAACCCATAAATATGTTTGCATAACTTGGAGCAAACCTGGTACCCATCGCAGTGCCGCACGTCTGGAGATAGTATTGACCTTCATGTGAGAAGTAGTTGTGGGTCAGTATATGTTTGATGGATTCCAAAATGAAATCTTTTACCAAAGGTTCCATGTTGACATCTCTACATAGGACGCTTTCTACAGCCCTGAGACCCATCTGATGGTCTATAATGGTATAAAGAGATACCACGTCACATGTTATCCACATCAGATCTTTATCCCACTTAAGATTTTCAACTGTCTGTAGGACATGTGACGTGTCTTTGAGATGAGAGGGTATTTCAACAACATATTTCTGTAAGAGAAAATCCACAAACTGGGAAAGGTTGGATGTGAGGGATCCGACCCCCGAAATTATAGGTCTACCTGGGGGTCTTAAGGGATTCTTATGAATTTTAGGGATGAAGTAAAAGAGAGGAATCTGTGGTTTTTCAATCACCAAAAAATCAAACTCCTTTTTACTAATAATCCCTGTTTCATGCCCTTTTTGCAACATATCAGTTAACTCAATGCTGTACTCATTGGTTGGGTTACTTATTAGTGTCTTATATGTACCCTTGTCACTTAATATTCGTTGGGCTTCCGCCTGATAGTAGTCCCTGTTCATGACTACTATCCCTCCCCCTTTATCGGCAGGTTTTATCACTATTTGGTTGTTTTTGGACAGTGATTTAACTGCTTTTTTCTCAGCTGTGGACATGTTTTGTTTTTTGCACTTGAAATCCTGACTCAGATTTTCTAAATCTCCTATAACCATATCTGCAAATGTATCAATAAATTTCCCTTTGCACATTTTGGGATAAAAGGAGGAACTCTTTCTAAATGTTGTTAGTGGAGGTTTGACTGGAATCTTATTTTGTGTATCCATATTGACAGACCTTGTTACAGCGTCCTTGATAAAATATTTCTTAAGTGTGAGTTTTCTGACAAACTTATGCACATCTATAAATGTGTTAAACATGTTGGGGCCCTGTACTTGCGCAAAGCTAAGACCCTTTTCCAACACTTTTGTTTCGACATCTGTAAGTGAGTGATCACTAATATTGAAAATGGTCTGTTTTTTTACCAGTCTCTGCCTGCATTTGATTTTTTTCTTTTTTCCTGTTCCTCCTCTCTTTCCTCGGAAACGTCTGCCCGTGATCTTTTTCTTTCTATCTCCCTGGGTTCTTGCCACTCTCTCCTGCTCTCTCTTTTGGCTTCGTGAAAGGGCTTGTGACCTCTGCGTTGCTCTAAAAAAGGAGGGGTAAATCTTTTGTTATATTCTCCCTCTCTTTCTTCTCTTTCATTGGGCCTCCATATTGGTGACCTTTCTCTATAATTTTTAGATACTTGATCACCTTCTGGTATATAAGACCTAAATGTTTCATAGCGTGTGTGACTACTCCCAGGGTTTTTTGATTCTTTTATATCTTTTTTATCAGCTTTACTATCATTTTTCTTCATATGTAGATTCTTACAAGTTTTATTTATTGAAATTGTTTGATCATGCTGTTTTTGGGTTATCTTGCCAGTCTTAGTTACCGGTGGAACTACACTGATTTCTCCCTCCACAATCTCTGCTATGATAGTAGCTGGTTCTTTTTTCCAATTTCTTTGTTTATTTTCCTCATAGTCTTTTTTATCTCTTGCAAACTTAGTTTGCTTATTTAATTTGGTCTCCCTATCCAGTTTTTCTATTCTTAAAATTACTTTATCCTCTAGTTCCTTATATTCTTTGAGTTCCATAAAAGGTTCCAGGTTTGCCTTAATCATATTAATCTCGCTGTCAATGATCTCCAAAGTGGTTGTTCTTTGTTTGATCACTAACTGCACGAGACTAACAGAGCATTGGTCAAGAATGAAATTCCATTCTGCCATAAAATCTTCTTTGTCCTGATCTAACGTGGGGACTTTAAGAACCCGTAGGCCTCTTGGGATTCTCTTAGCTTCTAGATATTTTCTCAGAGCATAAGAGTCCCAAGTTTGCTTCACTTCCTGGTGCAATAATTTCTCTAATTGTGAGAAATATGTTTCTAAGTTTTCTATTTCCAGATCCATACAGTCTGGATTCTCATCAAATGCCCCATCAAAATTGCAACCTCTAAGTGCTCTATTAGTGAAGAGTGCCATGACAGAGTGTAAAATGTGAACAATAGAAACAATGTGTTTGTCAGCAGCTATACAGTGTGGAGAGAAATACAAATTTAAATTACAAATATACTGTGTAAAGCGCTAAACCTAATGCTATTACTACAGTGCTGTGCACTTACTAAACTGAGCTGCCTGGTGATCTACTGAGACATCTCTTATATCTCTAACTAATTAAATAAACACAAAAATAGATGACATAACCCGGCGCTTATATATGTGAAAAAACAATGAAAAAATGGAAAAAATAATGTATATATAGTCCCAAATGGTGCCAAGTGATGAAATGATAGTTCAATGGTTACAACCTGAAAAGTCCGGTTGGGCACAAACTCAGTTCACAGTTCATCAAAACAGATGGTTCTTCTCATATGTTGTACTTGATCCTACATATTAAAGATATCAAGCAGAGAACAAACATTGCGCAGTATATTGAGACAAACAATAATATTTCCAAATGATGATGTATATCTGAATTGCCTACTTACTAGAAGTAGCTAGATCACGTGCAGGGGAGAGAATCTGTTCTTTAAGCCTTCTTGCCCTGGAAGCCTCTTGATGTCGCACGAACCCCTCGTGATGTTCCTGGCCTCCGTGGGTATAGAAGAGATCTTTCTGCAGCCCCTGTCTTCAGGAATCCTGTACCTCTTACTCCGTTTAGGGAACAAAAAGAAGGACAGAGGATTGCGCAGCACAATAAATCTTTAATGGCACTTGCCCAAAACCACGATAAAATACTCACAGAAGGAGGTGAGTTAAAATACAATAAAAAAGTGCTCGGCCCAGCACACACACACAGCCGCCTAAGTCACTGGTAGTCCGCTCCGGTACCGCGTGTACCTCGTGTGTATCCGGCGCTCTAGTGTGACGTCACTGTCTTCAGTAAGACTCGCGGCTGGGATGACTGGGACACTGCTCCTTAGGCTTATCCCTACGCGTTTCGTGATGGGGAACGTCACTTCGTCAGGGGATTGTGGAGCCTCATCAATCCCATGTCACTTTTATAGCCGTCAGATTAACCCCTTACATGAAAGGGATCTCATATGGCTAATGGATGGCAATAATCATTCCTATTTACTGGTAATTGGATGAAATATTGAAAAAGCTTACTTTCAGCATAACATAACTGTAACAGGGTCTTATCCCTGTTAACAGATTTGCCACTAATCCAGCAGTGTGCTGGTTAATTGCTGGTGCAATCAACCCCACCTGCTAATCACAGCTCTGTGAAATAGCCTGTTCTGAGACAGGAAGGGAGGATTCCTTAGTCTCACACGTGGGGCTGAACCAAGGAAACACAGACAGATTTTCCTCAGTACACAAGGGTGCTGAAGAGGAAAGAGGTCTTGAGCAGAAAGGCTCTGCTGAGATCAAGAAACCAAGAGACCTATATTCCTGGACACAGGGAATCCAGGAACCTACTAGAGACTGACATGAAGGGCCACCTGCTTTAAGGTATCTCTTGAGACCTTGGGGAATAGGGTGGTAATGGGATTATCCCTCCAGCCCTGCAAAAAGGGACTGGGGAAGTAAGTTAGCCTTACATAGGGATAGGTGTTTGTTGTTTATGTATATTTCTGTTTGCTGTGCTATTTAAAGGAACAGGCAATAAAGCCTTATTTTATTTTCACCTTAAAACTGTCTCTATTGTGTACCTCTGCACACGTCTCTTACATATGGTGTCAGAAGTGGGATGAGAGGTGGCCCTTGAAGTTCAAAGGGGCCTCGGAGACTGCCTGTGAATTTTTATGCTTTTGCCTGCATAGTTCCTGCAAACAGCCTGAGCAACAAAACACATGCAGCACTGACCAGAATTAAAGGGCTACACATCCAGGCAGGAAATCTACACTGCACTTTAGAATGCCACAGTCGGAGGGAGAACTGCGACAGACAGACGGTGACCCACACAAGGGACTGATGCTGTGACCAGAGTCTACCCCACCACTGCTGAAAGAAAAGAAAGAAAAGATTTTAAAAAACTGGGAATTTAAAAGGGCCGCCCAGCTGAAGTCAAATACAGACTCTGCAAGAAGGGGGAAGAAAATGTGTTCCTGGTGTAAAGAGCCCAGCCACACGGCGCAGTGTCCCTTCAGGCCTTATTTAGACGGTGAGGATGGCCTCTACGTGGCCCCAGAAAAAGGGCAGCAGCCAGAGGACTATTTTTTCAACGAGACAAGGAAGTGCAGCAGCAAGCAATGCACTGTGGACCAAGGAAGTTACAGAAGTTTTACTTAGCAACTGCACATCCAGTATCACTGAAGAGAAAGAATGTGTGCACAGTACTGCTGATGTTGTAAAACATACTAAAGTAAAGAAGAAGAAAAAGTCTACACAGATGCCTGTGAGAGCTACAAACTCTACAAGCAAAGTCTGCCCACCTGTAGAACTACCGCAATTTGGGGTTCTAGCAAATACAGTGATAACAGCTTCAATAGTGCCTCCTGAGGTCAGGAGGAAAAATACACCTGATAGCCCCAAAATGGAGGACATGATGTGGCGTCCTGTAATGAAGCCTACCCCACGGAAGAGTGGCCCTTCCGATCCGATAAGGAGGAAGACATCTCTTACGGGGAACCCAAACCGAGTCACACCCACAAAACACCCCAAGAATGGTGGGGGTGCCTGAACTCGGTACGAACCGAAAAAAACGCTCTCTATGATGACGAATGTGATCAGCTGGAGCAAAAGTGGGAACAGCAGATCTCTGAATATTTACGCCACCTAATGCAACTGCAATGAAAACATGGTGGATACAGTAAAGCTGCTGAAGTTTCAAATAAAGACGGCGACCCCTGTACTCCTGATGGGACGGAGTCGTCCAAAACATAAAGGCGGAAAAATAAAAAAGGGTCTTCACTTACCGTGGAAGGAACAGACACATCTGCAGATCTCGCGGAGGAAAAGGGGGTCCGAGTTGCCCTGCAGCCTAGAGAAAATGGAGAATTCGTCCCGCGGATGACCGAATATCCAGAGTGACCAAGGCAGAAGTCGTGTATTTTAAAGTAGTGTCTGTCCGGTGCTAATAGTGAGAATCCCTCGACCAACCATACCAGGGAAGCGGAACCGGAACCCATGAGTGACAATCCCTTGACCAGCCCTGAAGAGGCCCTGAAAATTTCCAGGCGTGACTGTGATCTGCTCCGGGAACAATTGAAACTAGAGAGGGAAGATAATTCTGAGCTACAGAAGACTGTTCTCAAAATGTACTCTGAATCCGGGACCGACTTGGAGGATCTAAGGACAGATCTAGATACAGCAAACATAACTATTACTGCCATGGATGAAAAACAGAGCAAATCTGATAGACTGATTTGCTTATCTGAAGCAGAAGTATGAGAAGGCACTGAAGGAGATTACAGTCTTTCAGAAAGAGGTTCGCAAGTGCCATAAAGAGGTGGAAGTGTCTCAAAATTAGGTTCACACTCTCCGCATAGAACTGAATGCCTCACACCAAGAGGTTCGCAAGTGCCATAGAGAGGTGGAAGTCTCTCAGAATGAGGTTCACACTCACCACATATAACTGAATGCCAAACACCAGGAGGTCAACAGTGTCCGGACAACAGAGGTGGACATATCCCACAAGGAGGTTCACACTCTCCGCACAGCACTGGATGCCAACACAAAGAGATCAGCAGTTTCCGCACAGAACTGGAAGTCTCTAAAAATGAACTTCACAGTCTCACTAAGGAACTGGACATCTCTCAAAAAACTATCCTCAGTCTTAATATGGATCTTAAAGTCTATCAGAAGGAGCTTCAGACCCTCAACCTAGAGATGGAAGTCTCACGCCAGGAGACCGGGAGTCTCAAAGCCAATGTGCGTAAATAGAAGGGGGACTACAAGGAGGCCCTGAATATTACAGAGACTGCAAAAAGAGAAAATTTAAGACTGAAAGAAGAAAATTCTGATTTGACAGACAACGTCAATAAAAAGAATGAAAAGCTGCACGAGCTTGAAAAAATAAAGAAACTTTTGGAAGATGAGAAGTTTGAAGCAGAGCACCGACTGCAGAACCAACTACTACGCACCTCCAGAATGCCGAGGAGTAGCAGCAAATTCTGCAGTAAGAGAATCTGCAGGCTGCTAAAGAAGTAGAAGTACTGCAGGAGCATCTGATTACCCAGTGTATCCCCGAAAAGCAGCATGAGAAACTGAAGGCTACCCTAACTATCACCAAAGCATCGTTAGAGGCCAAGCTTAGAGCTCAGGTGACTCAATACAAGAGGGAGCACAAGAAGGTCCAGAAACTGAGTCAAGTAGCTGCGGCCCGAGCAAAGAATTTCGCAGTGCTTCACAATATAATGAAAATGTGGAAGCAAGCTCAGAGAAAGTACGGTGAGGAGATGAACACCCTGAGAGGAGAATTGCAGGATGCACTCAAGAAACAGGGATCTCTTGCAGATGATATTACAGTACTACAAGAAAAGGTATTGATCCTGCCCAAGTTTCAGTATCCCACAGAAACTATAACCCCTGTAGGAAAGGGTACAGTGAGAGCTGGGAACACCGCTCATCTGAAAAACAAGGTTGCAAAGTCTGAACCACCTAAACAAGCACTAGCTAAACCTTCAGCCACCCAACAAGCAACAAAAAAAGTATACGTGTAGAATCAAAACCAGAAGAATCCTTAGCGGATGAAGCTGAAAAGATGGGACGTTCTCTGGAAGTGGAGGTGGAATTGCAACTCAATCCCAAAGGAGCTGAACTGGCAACTCGATGGAGTGGAAAAAGTGCAGAAGGACAGCTTCAAGAGCGGAAAACTCAAAGGGCTATTCTCAAACACTCTGCAACTGTCGCCATACAGTCTGCCTACAAAAAGAGGAGCGCCCGCCTACGGCTGCGTTTATAGTGCAGGCGATGGCGACACAACGACGACAGCGATGCAACGTCGCATCAAAACAAATGCATTGCTGCCATTGCACTTATAATAAGCGCGAAGCGACCGCTTGGTCGCGATCACTCAAAGTTATCACAATTTGATTTTTCCAGTGACCACAGCCTGACATCACCATCGCTGGCACTATAAGAGTAGCCTAAGAGAGGAGCTAGGCTTTTAAACCCTCCTAATGAGCTAGCTGAGAACAAGATAATTAACTCAGCCTGCTCTCAGGCTGGGATTTAACCTGGTCATTGAAGGATTTAGCAGCTATGCATTCATTTCATTCAAAGTTTTAATCCACTGAGAAAATGGCATTTCTTTGCAATTTTGATTTTACTGGAAGCAGTCCAAAAATGGATAGTTCGCCACTTTAAAAATGTCTTTGTGATTGACCCTGAAATATTTGGTCAGGCTGCAAGGCTCTTTCTCAGCAAACCTTAGTGGCCTTAGGCTGAATTACATGTATTCGCAAGGTTTTTTAATAACAACATTGCAAACTAACTTTTGCAACTTCACATGTTCTATTATCAGTAGTCAAATGATTGCGTCCAGGCACAATGTAGTGAGTGGTGATACTATAACACTGTAGTACTGTAGATGTAGACAGGTCAACCACTTGTGATGTTTATGGTGAACATGCTCTCGGGACTTGGAAGTGAAGCAGTACTAGCAGTTGGAAACAGGCATGATGAATGGGAGAACTTTGTAGAGCATGTAAGAATACATTTACAGAATACATTACATAAAATGGACAAAGTGCATGCCTTTTAACTTTATATCACTGCAACTCAATCCATAATGCATAACCAATTAGCTTAACAGACAATACTTTATATGACATAGAAATTTTCCATAATGAAGAGACAACGGTGCATTTTATCTGTATGCCAAGAGATTAATAATCTTCCTTAAATGTAGTCAAAGTGATTTTCACCATAACATAATACACCTTTAGGCATTGAATAATGTCTCTGAATGAGTGCAATATTATAACTGTGAAGATTGGACAGCATAACTCTTATAATTATTTATATGTTTAAGAGATAATGTATATAACTTTTTTTATAGACATGAAATTTTTTTGTAGAGATGGCATGGTGTTATACATATACAGCACAGGGTATTGCTATTATATTGTTCATAAAGTATCTGGAATACTATTTTTTAACTCTTGCATAGGGTAGCTTTTGGGAATTTAACAGAGACCCACGTTGTCTACAGGTGATTATACAATAGAACAGAAAACAAAAATAGTATGTTCCCAATGTTTGACCTTACTTTCCCAGTAGAAGCCCTATGGCAATAGTACTGATCTAATAGTTATCCAGAAAGCCAGTAGACTAATAAGACTTTAAAACATTGTTTATAGTCGTAAAATTATAATTTTTTGTTTTGTTACTATACTTTCAACAACAACACAAATGGCCAACTACAAAGCACAAGTGTATACTCTAGGTTAATTATTGCAGCACTATTTCTGAGGAAAAACTTTTAATTCACCAAGATTAAATTAAGTTTAGATCCTCACAATAATATTCCATCACCCCACAGGTTGTAATCAAACATGACAGATGAATCCCAACATGAAGTATCCATTAAAAAAAATGTTAGAAGGAAACACAGTTGGAAAAACTTAAATTTAAATGTATAAAATCTTATTTTCAATTTGTTTTAAGCTAAAACTCATTACCTGTGATAACCATTCAGACAGAATGTTGAATGGCAAAATAATTGAAAAGTAGTAAATATGGTCTTGCTGACAGTACGATACCATAAAAATATATCATAAACGTACTGTAGTGCACATCAATTCTGAATTAAACAGAAATGTAAATTGGTTATAAACAAACTATACAGTGAAACCACGAGCAGCTTAAATAAATTACTATTAATTAAAGTTTGAATGTACAGATGCAGCAGCCAGGGATTCAACCAAAAAAATTCCAGATCTCCCCGAGATCCTCTCTAGATTTGCCGCAACAGACTAATGGCCCATCAGATTAACACAGCAGGGGTCCCTGCTGTGTGAATCCTACGGGGTCTACCTGTCTGTAAGAGATGCACAGTAAGAGATAGACTGAATCAGTCGCTCTACCTGCATGCCTCTAACAGGCGATCGCAGGGGTTTTATTTAATTTTAACATTACATTATTGTAGCTGGGGGTCTCCGGAGCTGAACTGCATTGATTCAAGGTCTGGGGAACCCCTACTTCCCAAGTTACAGGCCCCGGTATGGGGGTCCCAGAGGCTAAAGCATACTTTGTTCAGCTCAGAAGACCCCCTGCTCCTGCACACTAGTATCAAACTTCCCCCCCCCCCCAAAAAAAAAAAAATCATTACGGTAGCCGCAAAGATAATGAAGCAGCTCAAATGTTATTTTTATTAATAGTATTTTTATTAATAGAGTGCATGAGCAGGGGGTCTCCTGAGCTGAACCGCATCGATTTCAGCCTCGGAGACCCCCTGATCACGCACACTATGAATAAAAAAAATTGTATGCATTTTCATTACCTTAGCAGCTATCCGCTAAGATAATGATTTTTTTGAGGGGGGTGGGGGGTGGTGTTTGATACAAGTGTGTGGGAGAAGGGGGTCTTCTAAGCTGAACAATGTTGATTTCAGACTCGGGGACCCCCTACTTCCCCATATAAAGGCCCCATTATGGGGTGCTGGTATCTCCTGCAATGTTAAAATCCCACGGTCACGTGACTCATGGGATTTTAACATGGTGGGGATACCGGCACCCCATAATGGGTCTGTAACTTGGGAAATTACGGGGACCCCTGACCTGAAATCAATGCAGTTAAGCTCCAGAGTCCCCCTGCTACAATACTGTAGTATTAAAATTAAATAAAACCCCAGTGATCGCCTATTAGAGGCGTGCAGGTAGAATGACTGATTCTTCCTCTCTCTTACTGCGGGTCTCTTACAGACAGGTACAACCCCATAGGATTAACACAGCAGGGACCCTTGCTACAGTATGTTAATTCGATTGGCCATTTAGTCTGCAGCGGACCATCTCAGACCACCACACACTGTAGTGCATTTTTCAACCCGAGAAATGGTCGGCTAACGTCAGCTGAATCTGTAACATGTCATTCGGTGCTTAGTTGCAAAGTGAAATGTGTGATATGTTTATATAAACTAATGGTACTGCAGTTATTTATTCATGTATGTTTTATGTTATATCATTCAAAAGGTATCACTTATATGTAAGGTTATTTTGGAATAGTCAAAATTAAAAGGAAAAGAAATGAGGGCGCAAAAAGTAAGAACACAACCTTTATAGTATAAAAATAAAAGCAACAGTAGTAACATGCACTGGGATACACACATTTATAAAATCAGTGTTGCAGTAATAGAATAATGAAACAGGATAATTGCCTATGATAGCTGAGATAGCTGCTGCTGGGTCCACGTAAGGAAGCCTCTTCACTGTGTCCTGACCGTCCTTGATGTCGTCTGTGACCGCGGTAGGAGGGAGAGACGATGTTACCACTTCGTTGAGCCCTGCGTCGGAGCACTGGCCCTCTGGGTGGTAGTCTCAGGGGGTTCCTTCTCCTGTAGGGCTGGTGGTGGCTGGAGTTTCCCTCTGCGTCTAGTGCTCCTGGAAATTATATCAGGAGATGCTGGTCTGGCCGTGACATCTTCCTGTTCTCAGGAGGAAGGGAAATCCAAGGTCTGCACCAGCTTGTCTCTGTGTGCTCACGGGAGATCTCTGAGCAGCGTCGGAGTACACAGCCTGGGCATTGGATACTTGCTCGTGCTGGCTGAACACTCCATATTCCAACGCTGTAGTATAATGTGTTTCACCACTGTGTGGCTTCATCAGGATCCTCAGCTGTGCCTGCAGCCCCAATTTGCACACTAGGAAATGAGTGCCAAGGATTCTGATTGGTGCAATGGATTTCGCAAAGGTGTAATTAATTGAATTTAATGCAGGCACTTTCCCAGCATGCGTTCATTCCTTGGGAACAGTCTCAGCCAGGGACAATACAGTATAGTTAAAATATAATTCAAGATTTCATATACAGTATAATCAACTAAATCCTTGTGTTGATACTGCATAATAAACAATGTTTTATCCTTCCCTCTCTCTATTATTCATAGGAATGACATCAGGATCATTTATACCTGCTGTTCTTCCACATTATCTATTTGTCAAATCCTCACAGATACTCTATGTATAGTATAGAACTGTTTCTTTAATTGTGGCTGATGTATATCTAACTATATATATATATATATATATATATATATATATATATATATATATATATATATATATATATGACAAACAGAAAAGAAAAAAGCTGCGCCTCTGATAGAAGTAAACCAGTGTAGATGTGATGGTGCTAATAATTCCTAATAAATGTGAACTATTGTGGGGGTATCCCTAAATAACATATGCAATTAATATACACACCTTCAAATCATATATTGGGCACATACCAATTATAAAACAACATGTGATTAAAATAACATATAAGGAAAAAAGCAAAAAGGAAAGAAAAACCAGTCCTCAAAATGTTCCAATAAATTAGATGGGTGCTGGTATGCAGGGTCTCCGGCAGCTCTCAATGTGGACAAACCACGTCCACAAGGTATCTAGAAGGAAAGAAAGAGGAGTGAGCGCACGCCCATAGCGTAAAATTGTATATTTAATGAGGGGAAGGGGGGGAAGGGGGGGAAGGGGGGTAAAAAATGCACTTACAAAAGTACTATAAAATCAAGCATATGTGATAATAATCACCACCATCCGGTTCAAACTGCAAGCTCTTTGGGACAGTCCCAGGCTCCATTGGTAAAGGATCAGCGTCCCCGCAGGTTTCCAGGGCTGGTGTGCTAGTAAAAGTCCAAGAAATCAGTTCCGTGTATTGAAATCTCTATAGCACCTGCGCATGGATAGGTCCGCTCCAGCGCTTCGTGTTGACTTCATGTCAGTGCGCACTGACATTGAAGTCAACACGAAGTGCTGGAGCGGACCTATCCATGCGCAGGTGCTATAGAGATTTCAATCACGGAACTGATTCTTGGACTTTTACCAGCACACCGCCCTGGAAACCTGCGGGACGGCTGATCCTTACCAACGAGCCTGGACTGTCCCAAGAGCTTGCAGTTTGAACCGGATGGTGGTGATTATTATCACATATGCTTGATTTTATTGTACTTTTGTAAGTGCATTTTTTACCCCCCCTCCCCCTCTTCCCCTCATTAAATATACAATTTTACGCTATGGGCGTGCGCTCTCTCCTCTTTCTTTCCTTATATATATATATATAGTTCACTGTAGAAAGGATCAAAAAGGATGTTCAGACGTTCCTTTTTTATCCTTTCCACAGTGAACTCATTGTTTATACAACATAGTTGCTTGTCTGCTGGTATACTATTGATGTAATGCTAGTGCTATCCCTGTTTTAACACTAGGGACTATCATAAGTATCAATTTTTCCTTAAATAATACAGTCTTATTATCCTTGCTATTTTCTTTAAATTATTATATTTCTACATTGCGCCGGATGCTTTTTATATCATTGATATTGTGTTTTTTGTGTTAAAACCAGCATTGGGGCTGCATAGTTTAGAAATGTGTTTTTTATCCCTATGTTCTTGCGCACCTGATATTTTTTCAAATATATATATAAATATTAATTGATAGTATACCAATATTGTAGTTTTTCCAATATTACAATGGATTGTTCTTCTGACTATGTAATAAATTATAATAAATCAATTTATCCTCCTATAGTAGCCCATATTTGAGAGACATGTTGATCACTGCATGTGGTTGACATTTACCTCAAATATATAGGATGGTTTATAAGTATAAAATACATTTAATATACAGCTTTTTGTTGTCTTTTCGTTCCTTTATTTCCCTTTTTTATAAATATTTTACTGTATTGAACTAATTATCATATATTTTGTTTTGTTGTATGAAATATTATGATCTATACACATACATACATTCATGTTGGTATATGATGTAGGTGTGTGCCTAAATACTCAAATTATAGGCTTTTTTGCCATCATTAAGAATTGTTATGTAATGGTATTTAATTGACACATAGCCTGGTTGATACACACATGTACACCAAAGGTATAAACATGAATGTACATGTATTCATATATGAATTTGATCTGTATACAGTGGTATGTGTTTTTGAGGTTGTATATTTCAGAATGTTTCATTACAGCTCAATTGAAATGTGTATATCTTTTGGCATTATAGCCATTAATTGATTTCATGTGTTTACTTAATTATCTAATTAGCCAAGATCTTGTTTGATTGGTTTATGCAAATATAAATACTTATGAAGTACATCCGTCAATTATACCCTGATGAAATCACCCAAGTGTGAAGAAACGCGTAGGGATTGCTAGTGTGAGCTAGTGACAGCTATCACATTATATCTATCCATACCTTGGACTTTACTAAGACTCTGGTACGCTGCCGCACGCTGACGATCTATACCCTAAGGTCCTAGCATAATTTTCCTCCCATCTGGAACCACTGGTTGGTTCAGTTTGTTTCCGGGTGACATCGGGAGAGGTTGTGCACTCTCTGGAGCTCCTGTTGGACGGTGGCTCTATGGTGCCAAGACTACACGTGGGAGCAAAGCGTTTGAGCAGAGCGGTGATGTCCGGCGTTTGGTGAATGAGTATTACTCATTACATGCTTGATTTACTATATTTGTTTGTGAGTTTAAATTTGTTGGACTCTACTGGGAACATTAAATTGTGTATTTTTTCATATTACACTAGGATCGGGCGCTTTCTTTCTTCTCGTTTTTGTAGATCTACTGTGAGGTCGTTGGTTCCATATAGAAAACTGCCAGTATCCAGAATAGTGGGCCATCATCACACTTCATGTGTATTTCAACAGGATTATATATACATGGTTTTTTTCGACTCTATTTTTATATATATTTTATTTAAGATCCCTGTAATGTCATCATTATTTTTATTCATTTTAATTTTTATATAGATCATTCAAGTCACCTGTCTCACATTGTCTATATTATTTAGACATTGTATTTTATTTTTATATTATTTTTTCATTTTATTTTATTTTTGTTTCTATTTGTATGTTATTTATTTATTTAGCTAGATCATCATTTCTGTATATATTATCACAGTGACCCATTGTAACACCTGTATGCCCGCAGACCTGGCCAGTTCCAATACTTAGGTGGGTAAGGTTATAACACGCTCCCACAGCAGTGAGGACGTGCCCGGAGTGTGGTAGTGTGTTGCCGGGCCTGTCGAGAAAAGGTTAGCAGATACTTGCAATGTCCTGGGTATGAGAGTTTGGATATAATGTCGTGTGCCGAGATGCAGGGGGTATAGAGAGCAGGACGTAATCAAGGGTCCATTAAGCCAGTGTTCAAGGCTTAGGAGAGGCTGCATTCGGAAAAGCTATCCAAATGCATGGATCCAAGGGCAGGATAAAGCAGGGTTAATCCACTTCAATGCAGAGTTACAACTGATCCAGGGATCTCCAAAGTTAAACATGGACAAGGTAAACCAGCATCTTGAGAGAAACAGGACATGCCAAGCATAGGACACACACACAGGGGGCACAGAAGAATCTATGCACATGGAGCAATGAGCTAGAGGTACAGAAGTTAGTAGTAAAGGAGGGAGCACCAAATGTGCTGGAGGAAATAGGAGGAGCAGAGGGTGGAGTGAAGGCCACACATAGGTAGGCAGAAGGAGAACAGGGGAGACAGGTAGAATCAGGACAGGGAAATGCCTTTTGCATCAATGAGTGGTGGGTTGCGGTGGTAACTACGTTCTCAGGTGAAACCTACAAGTGGAGCGTGTGCGCGCAGCCTGTCTCTGTAGGCTGGATGCGCACGCCAGTGTTTGCCAGGGACGCGTGAGGAGTGTCCGCGCCGTGGTGGTGTGGCTGGCTCCGGGCCAAGGTACAAGGCGGACGGGCAAGAGAGGCGCTGAAGGATGATAACCTATGCATGAGAGGGAATCGAGGGGCGCCCGCGAGCTATGATGGCCGTGGGAGGAATCGGGAGTTTTTTGGGATAAGCGCGCACCTTGCCGGGGACGTGCGTGACAGCTGGCGTGCTCCGTACTGGCGCAAAGTACTGGTCTCGGGAGAGTAAGGTGGAAGAGCTGAACGAGTGATGCAGAGTGAGGAAGAAGTCAGAGGCAGCGAGAACTGGGTGACGGGGGACACATTGAGAAGCAGGAATCCCTGAACCGTCACAGGCCCATATATATCTGGGTGTTTCAAATCACCACAGAATACATATCTTGCACCTTACTGTGTAGTTGGATTAGATACCTCCTATTAGGCGCAGTCTTTTTTGTGTGGTGTTATATAATCCCTCTACATACTCGATCATCTACTATCAAAAAGAGCTATATATATATATATATCCAGTATATCGTATAGATGATTGGACAAAACACGCCCCTCTTTTTGTCGCTCTGACTCTGTCCTGGGTTCTTCCCCGACACGTCTTCCTAGGGGTTAATTATACAACAAACCAGGAATCATCAAAGTATTATTGCTTAACTCAGGGCTTCGTGCCTGGCGTTTATTTCATCCCAGTAAGGGACTGGTCCTTGCGGCTTTAACATGGTGAAGGTTATGAGGCACTCCGGGATAAGTTGTCATTCAGGCGCGGTTTACCTCCTATCATGTTTAATAGCATTTCACGCCAGTGTCGACTTTAAGAAATAAAAACCATAAAAATCAATTCTAAAAGAAATCCCTATCCCTTCGGGATCTACAGTAATAACACATCAGAATCGGAGCTCTACTACTGCTGAGGCCAACTACTCTGGTTCCCCGCCCTTCTTAAAACATGGCCCATCTCATTTAGGGTCACTAGATACAGAGAAAGCCAGCAGCTCTTTTAGTCAGCGAGCAATAACTATGCTTTGTTTTGTCTTATTTTCTTTTCGTTAGGGATGGGGTGAACGTACGGTTCCACAGGTTGTCCAGAGGCAAAGCCTCTGGTACTGTGATCCTTGGAGGTGCGCGTCCGCCCCGAAACTAGATAAGCCGTGGGGCGCAGCGATAAAGCCCGACCCCAAGCCTCGATGCTCTAAGGAGAGAAGTGAACTGCAAACGCTCTCGGTTCTAAAACCCCTGTGCTAGTAGATTTAGGAGAGCAGTGGAGGGAGAACTAGAACCTCAGGAATTGTATCTGTTGGTCTGGATTTTTTCACAGCCAGAGCGGCCGCCTGGTTACATGTGAAGCGTGGTGAATGATCATTTTTTAACTATTTCAGCAAGAGCACTCGCTTTAGAACGGTTTCTGAACCTAAAATCACGGTAACAGAGGGGCAGAAAGCTGCCTAACAATCTTTGGACTCTGGTCACAATATCATGAATAATATTGATCTAAATATATATATTCATATATATATATATATATCTATATATATACTATAATCATATCTCAGGGCCCTGTTTCCCGTGGACCGAACAGATAAATGCTACTAATAACTAAACTAACTGCTGTGCTTTTATTGGGGGTAACCTGTTGGCCCTTGCAGTGGCCTTGAGCCTCTGCCAACCGGGGGGCCACCGAGAGCCTGGGGCGATATATATATAATATATATTACCTTTCTTAGCCTTTACTAGAACAAAGAACAGCAAAAGCGCCTCCACCAAGGGGAGGGATTCCAAATGAGGTGTGAGTTGTTCCTCAAGGCACCAATATTTTGATATAACACAGAACACAACTGTGGATGTAAGCAACGTAAAAATACCAGTTTGGACGTACTAAACGATTAACAAACATTGACGCTTTATGGGTGGCCTTACTACATCAAACATACTCTCTCCCCATAGGACGCAACTACCCATATCGTCTCGTGGGACGCAGGCCTCTCACCTGTTTCCTCTAACAAACCGGTGTCCAATGTCCCCCAAGCTAAGTTACGTTTTCCCAATTCCAAACCCAGTTGTGTTTGACCTGTGCAGGTGCCACTATGGAGCGAGGTATGTAGTTGGTGTCATTTTGTGTTTTGTATTTAACCAGCACCATTGCCGAGGCTCTAAGCTAAGCCCTTTCCTTTCTCATATGTCTGTGCTATAACCGCTTCATTATGAAGGGACATGACAAGGGGGGGGGGAAGCGAACCCAGTGAAAGGAGGGGATTACTTTTACCATATTGTCACTGGCTCCAGGGCTATCTCCTAGAACGAACCCTATGAGCACTAAACTTTCTGTCTTTCTTGCGCAATGTGAGAGGAGAGGGGGGGGGAGGGGGGGGCGGCTAGCTCTCTGATTCGCCGTTCATTACAGCCTACTATTTAAGGGTGTACTTACGTTACGTGCTTATGTCAGCGAAGCCTGGAAAAATGGCGGCAGCCACTGAAGTTCGGATAAACTTTCGGGGAGGTGCCTCCCTCTAGATGAGCCTCCTACGGTACCTGGTACCTTATGGAGCGCGTCGGCTGCTATGCTCGTTGCAAAGCCATGCCTAACGCTGGCCGATCTTTGCAGCGTGATGTAAGGACATGACCTGGGGGACCTTGCCCTACATATCATATATATACATTTTAATATAAAGACAAAGTTAAACGTGACCGAAAGTGGTAGCGGTCGTCATTTCTCACCTTCTGACTTCTTGGTCATTCTCACCACCACTCATGCCATTAACAGTCCCTCCCCTGGTGTTCTTCCTAGTTTAATAAGGCCACCACGTCCAACTGACAGAGGGGGAGGTGATTTGTCATTCTTATTTCATTCTTTATTCTCTGTCTCCTCCTCTTGGGTTTTTGGGGACAGACCCGCATCGAGGCCGGTTACATAGGAATTTATTAAAACAATCCTTAGAGAAAGTCTATATAGTGTATATATATCAGATATATATATATAGATATATACTTATATACTATATAGACTAAGTAAACACAGGGAAAAGTCAACCTTTAAAATTCGCACCAAGCGTGGGGGACATAGATGGAGTAGACTGGTTGTGTCTTTCCCTCCCATCGAAACGCGTTGGAGTGGGAGTCGTTTCCTAGAGGGGGTGCCTCCTACCGCTTTTCCACCTTGAAATGGGTTTTGACCCTACACTTTCTGTCTGGACATCTACCTACTCTGAGTGTTGACATGCGTATTTGTACTGTGTTACCTTCACCACTGTGTTACCACCCATGTACACCATATCGCCATTAATTATATGGCAGAAAAATTTAACATGTGGTCACAAGATCCCATGTAGGTTGAATTGTCCGGCAGGTGTTGCTTATACAAAACGCATCTGTGTCCTGTGCATATGGTACGTTTTTGCTTTGGATCTTTTGATCTTTATTTAGGACCGTTGCCTGCCAGTCAACATTGTCTAGTTAGTATTTACTGCACCTTCTTAACTTATTCAACCCTCCCTTGTTTTAATTCTAGCCAGTGGTGCACGGCGGACTTAATACAAATTCGGTTGTTACAGGACAAACATATACAAACATTACCTTCATCTCTGTCCGTGTGCTATGTAAAAAGGTTTTGCTTTTCCCCTTTTTTTGGTTTTTCGTCCATATTCATTTACTTTACGAGCACCACTGTTTAGTCCTTACAACACATGACGAGTTAATCAGGTGTTTTGGACCACAATTTTATTTAAGTGTAGAGTCGGATCTTTCTGTGTGTCACATATATAAGGTATTATATAGTACTTAGTATATATAATTATACTAGTCTATTATATATATCTATCATAGACGTATATTTAATAAAAGAAGTGCGTACTAATATATAAGGCCAAGTGTTCGCTTCGACAAACCTATACATGGGTTTCTCGTCGGGCCCCGGGCCGTAGTGATTGAAACATAGTGGCGGGAGCTGTCCTAATCGCTTAGTCCTAATGGGCCCCAGCAGCAGCCTTTTGTGTACTGAATAGGTTGGCGCGGTAGTATTTTTCTTTTTTGTGGGGCGAGGTATATTTTTTGGTTGATTTTGTCCAACCACTGTATAAGATATAGCAAATAAACAAGAACAATAGCACTCCGTCGGGTAATTCAAGATGATGGGTGTCAAATCCTGTAGAGAATAACTAGGCAATACGATAACCGTGTTTTGAGACGAATTCAAGAGGCAGCAACTCCAATCTGTGGGCAAAAAAAAGCGTTTGGTATTATCATCACAGACTTCCGGAACGCAACGTTTCGGTCCTACATGCGTGGGACCTTTGCTGAAGGTGTATGAGTAAAGAGTTCCCGCATGTAGGACTCGAAACGTTGGTTACTGATTGTCTTGATAACTTGTAATATTTATTAGGGACGCAGAAGGGTTTTTTTGACCCCTATTGGAATGTGCTGCCTCTTTATATTCCGTCTCAAACCCGGTATCGTACTTGGCCTAAATATTATATAAATAATTATATATATATAGTCGTCTATATATCTAATATCGATATATTATACAACAAGGGTAACCAGGGAAATCAAGGTACAGGAGTCAGCAACAACAGCACATCCCACTCCTCCTAACACATAACAGCCCGCACCGTACATGGGCAGCGAGTCTATCTCGAGCGCTACCACGCCGCCATCCTAGCATTCCTGCCATACTAATGAGTAATAACAGGTGTCATTAATATATTAACAACACTAGGGCAGGACCCTGAGGACTCCCAAGAACGTGTGGCGTGGCGCCGTGCTTGTTAATACACTTTATTTTACTATTCATTTATATTTCGGTGTTCTGTCCCTCTTTGTTACCGTGGATTTCCCTGGTTCCCCTGTACATTTTTCTATATGGGACTAGCATGCAGCTTCCTTTGATAAAACCGTGAGTGCAAAAGCTATTTTTTTCAATTGAATATAAGTAGATCCTGTGTGCTCATTTGCATGTCATTTCCCAGAATCCCTTGCTGCAGTGGAAGTTGCTGTTGCTGGGTTATAATGGTGAAAGGCGGGGTTGCAGACCTTGCCTAGACATGCAGATGAGCATACAGTTATATTTGCATATATATATATATATTTATAATATTGATAGATATATAGAAACAACAAGGGAAAATGGCAACCTTAATTTATATGCCAAATAGTGCTGTGTGCTCATCTGGCAGGTGTCGTTAGGCATCTGGAGTCACCCCGGCCCTTTCCACCATTATCAACACCAGCAATGGCACAGCATCTTCCCCTGCAGCCCAGGGATTCTGGAAATGACATGCAAATGATCACGACATTGGCACTTTTTGCCTCAATGAACCATTTTTTAAACATGGCAGGTTCCCTATAGGCTTACTATTCCTGCTGCATGTCACAGTGAAAGAACGTGAGTGAGGGGGCGTTTGAGGCACAGCCATGGGTTAATGTGTGTCATTACCTCATAAAACCAGCCCCACAGACGCTTTTTGTTTCTTATTTTTTTTTTTTTCTTTTCCTTTCCTCTCCGGACAAATGTAGGATTGACAATAAGTCCATAATACACCATTATCTCTAACTACTTTATTGCACAGAAAAACTTTTGGGCGGTGGTAGTAAAGGGGGGGTGAGTGAGGGGGGTGTTTGTCCTCGCTTCCTCATGGCCGTCAAAGATGGTAAGAAGTCCTTTAGACAGGACTGAGTGGTGAGCAGCCTCGATCAGTTCCTGTACCCTACATCCTCTTTCCTTTCGCCTTGGAGTCATAATGAGGAGACTTTCCTGGCGAATAGTTAAAACGTCTCTTTGAAACCGCACATTAGACGCCAAAGACGGCGCTTCGATTGCGTACCTTCTGTGTTTGTTTCAGTGTGTATTTTAGCTGAAAAGTGTTTCCTTAGGGGAACACCCTAGTAGTTTACGTGACGCACATCCTTTGTATACAGTCCTTTAAGATCAGTGTCCAGCGCAGGCGCGCGGCCTGGCGCCAAAGGGGCACCTTACTCCAGAAGATGTGTATGATTCCTTCCCCTCCACTGGTGTTGCACCTTGGGCAGTGCCATCCCCACATAGGGCTGGATTTACTGCTGGTACCGTTGTCGCATTCCGCATGGGAATTTCCGCCCCGTAATGGCCTGCCAAGCATGTCTTTGTGTTTGTTCATAGTATATCTTGTTCGTATGCCACCGGGGTTCCCTCCACACAGTTCCCGGAAAGGTGTTGGGTTGGAGACCTGGACCGTTCCATTGATGTGTCCTTATCCCTGATTCAGGTTTTGAGATGACCCTAGTTACAGCCCCGGATGGGGTCCCAGAGCTAAGATCATCTTTTGTTCAGCTAGTAAGACCCCTGCTCCTTGCCACCTAGTATCAAACTTCCCCCCCCCCAAAAAAAAAACATTACGGTTAGCCGGCAAAGCTAATGAAGCAGCTCACAAGGTATTTTTAAAGTATTATTATTTTTTATAGAGTGCATGAGAGGGGGTCTCCTGACTGAACCGCATCGTTTCAGCCTCGGAGACCCCCTGATCCGCACACTATGAATAAAAAATTGTTAAAGCATTTTTCCATTACTTAGCAGCTATCCGCTACGATAATGATTTTTTTGTAGGGGGGTGGGGGTGGTGTTTGAACACAAGTTGTGGGGAAAGGGTGTACTTCTAAGCTGAAATTTGTTGATTCAGACTCGGGACCCCCTACTCCCAATAAAGGCCCCATTATGGGTGCTGTACTTCCTGCAATGTTAACTCCCACTCACGTGACTTCATTTATACTGGATATTAACATGGTTGGGGATACCGCACCCCATCATGGTTCCTGTAACTTGGGAAATTACAGGGACCCCTGACCTGAATCACTGCAGTTAGCTGCCGAGTCCCCCTGCTACAATCTGTATTTAAAATTAAAAAACCCCAGTGATCGCCCATTGTAGGCGTGCAGGTGAAACTGTTCTCCTCACCCCCCCCCCCCACTCTCCTCTACTGCGGTCTCTTACAGACAGTACCCCCATAGATTAACACGGCCGGACACCTTGCTATATGTTAATTCGTGGCCATTTCGGGCAGCGGACCATCTCAAACCACCACACCTGAGTGCATTTTTTCACCCCGAAATGGTCTGGCTACCGTCAGCTGAATCTGTACCTGTCAATTCGGTGCGTAGTTTTGCAAAGGTGAAAGTTGTGATAATTTTTATAACTAAATGTAGCGCAGTTATTTATTCATGTATGTTAATTTTTATCATTCAAAGGTATCACTTATATTATAGGTTATTTTGGTGGAATCGATCTCAAACTTAAAAGACAGCATAGGCGCAAAAAGTAATAACACAACCTTTAAGTATAAAATACCAATCAACAGTATAACATGCCACTGGGATACACACAGTTGATAAACTAGTGTTGTCATATAGAATAATGAACAGGAATAATTGCCTATGACTGCTAGATGCTGCTGCTCTGTGGGTCCACGTACGGAGCCTCTTCACTGTGTCCTGACGTCCTTGATGTCGTCTTGTGACCGCGGTCAGGAGGAGAGACGATGTTACCACTTCGTTGAGCCTGCGTCTGAGCAACTGGCCCTCTGGGTGTTAGTCCTCGGGGGTTCCTCCTCCTGTAGGGCTGGTGGTGCTGGACTTTCCCTCTGCGTCTGCTCCTGAATTATATCAGGAGATGCTGTCTGGCCGTGACATCCTTCCTGTTCTCAGCAGGAAGGGAAATCCAAGGGTCTGACCAGCTTGTCTCTGTGTGTCTCACGGGAGATCTCTGAGCAGCGTCGGAGTACACAGCCTGGGCATTGGATACTTGCTCGTGCTGGCTGGAACACATCATATCCAAACGCTGTAGTATATGTGTTTCAACCACTGTGTGGCTTCATCAGGATCCCAGCTGTTGCCTGCAGCCCCAATTTGCACACCAGTATGAGTGCCAAGGATTCGGATTGGTGGCAATGGATTTCGCAAAGGTGTAATTATTGAATTTATGCAGGCACTTTCCCAGCATGCGTTCATTCCTTGGGACAGTCTCATCCAGGGACATACAGTTATAAATATAATTCAAGATTTCATCTACCGTATATATCAAACTAAATCCTTGTGTTGATACTGCATTAAACAATGTTTTATCCTTCCCCTCTCTATTATTCTAGGAATGACATCAGGATCATTATACCTGCTGTTCTTCCACATTACTAATTGTCAATCCTCACGATACTCTATGTAAGTATAGAACTGTTTCTTTAATTGTGGCTTGATGTTATCTACTATATATATATACTATATATATTAAATAATATATATCTATATATATATATATTATTGACAACCAGAAACATAACTGTGCGCCTCTGATAGAAGTAACCACTCTGTAGATGTTGATGGTGCTAATATTCCCTAATAATTAACTATTGTGGGGTATCCTAAATAACATGCAATTAATATACACAACCTCCAAATCATATATTGGGCACATACCATTATAAAACCAACAATGTGATTAAAATAACATATAAGGAAAAAAGCAAAAAGGAAAGAAACCAGTCCTCAAAATGTTCCAATAACATTAGATGGGTGCTGTATGCAGGGTCTCCGGCAGCTCTCATGTGACAACCACGTCCAAGGTATCTAGAAGGAGAAAGAGGAGTGAGCGCACGCCATAGCGTAAAATTGTATTTTAATGAGGGAAGGGGGGGAAGGGGGGGAAGGGGGTAAACAATCACTTACAAAAGTCTATAAATCAAGCATAATGTGATAATAATCACCACCATCCGGTTCAAACTGCAAGCTCTTTGGGACAGTCCCAGGCTCCTTGGTAAAGGATCACGTCCCCTCCCGGTTTCCAGGGCTGGTGTGCTAGTAACAGTCCAAGAACTCAGTTCCGTGTATTGAAATCTCTATACCACCTGCGCATGGATAGTCCTCCATCGCTTCGTGTGACTTCATGTCAGTGCGCACTGACATTGGTCAACACGAGTGCTGGAGCGGACCTATCCATGCGCAGGTGCTATAGAGATTTCAATCACGGAACTGATTCTTGACTTTTACCAGCACACGCCCTGGAAACCTGCGGGACCTGATCCTTACCCAACGAGCCTGGGCTGTCCCAGAGCTTGCAGTTGAACCGATGGTGGTGATTATTATCACAATATGCTTGATTTTATTGTACTTTTGTAAGTGCATTTTTTACCCCCCACCTTCCCCCCCTTCCCCTCATTAATATACATTTTACGCTATGGGCGTGCGCTCTCTCCTCTTTCCTTTATTATATATATATATAGTTCACGTACAAGGTCAAAGGATGTTCAGACGTTCCTTTTTTATCTTTCCACGTGAACTCATTGTTTATACAACAAGTTGCTTGTCTGTCGGTATACTATTGCGTAATGCTAGTGCTATCCCTGTTTTAACACTAGGGACTACATAAGTATCAATTTTTCCTAAATAATTACGTCTTATTATCCTTGCTATTTCTTTAAATTATTATATTTCTACATGTCGCCGGTGCTTTTTATATCATTGATATTGTGTTTTTTTTTTGGTGTTAAAACCAGCATGGGTGCTGCATAGTTAGCAATGTGGTGTTTTTAATCCCATGTTCTTGCGCATCCTTGATTTCTTTTTTCAAATATATAGATAAATATTAATGATAGTATACCAAATTGTAGTTTTTCCAATATTACAATGGATTGTTCTTGACTATGTAATAAATTATACATAAATCAATTTATCCTCCTATAGTAGCCCATATTGGAGAGACATGTTGATCACTGCATGTGGTTGACATATTCACCTCAAATAATATAGATGGTTTATAGTATAAATACATTTAATATACAGCTTTTTGTTGTTTTTGTTCCTTTATTCCCTTTTTTATAATATTTACTGTATTAGAACTAATCTCATATATTTTGGTTTGTTGTATGAAATATTATGATCTATACCATACATCATGTCATGTTGGTATATGATGTAGGTGTGTGCCTAAATACTCAAATTATAGGCTTTTTTGCCATCATTAAGATTGTTATGTAATGGTATTTAATTGACACAGCCTGGTTATACACACTGTACACCAAAGGTATACAACATGAATGTACATGTATTCATATATGAATTTGATCTGTATACAGTGGTATGTGTTTTTGAGGTTGTATATTTCAGAATGTTTCATTACGCTCAATTGAAATGTGTATATCTCTTTGGCTTATAGCCATAATTGATTTCATGTGTTTACTTAATTAGCTAATTAGCCAGATCTTGTTTGATTGGTTTATGCAATATAAATACCTTATGAAGTACATCCGTCAATTATACCCTGATGAAATCACCCAAGTGTGAAGAAACGCGTAGGGATTGCTAGTGTGAGCTAGTGACGCTATCACATTATATCTATCCATACCTTGGACTTTCCTAAGACTCTGGACCGCTGCCCGCACGCTGACATCTATACCCTAAGGTCCTAGCATAATTTTCCTCCCATCTGGAACCACTGGTTGGTTCAGTTTGTTTCCGGGTGACATCGGGGAGTTTGTGCACTCCTGGAGCTCCTGTTGGACGGTGTCTATGGTGCCAAGACTACACGTGGGAGGCAAAGCGTTTGAGCAAGCGGTGATGTCCGCGTTTGGTGAATGAGTATTACTCATTACATGCTTGATTTTCTATATTTGTTTGTGAGTTTAAATTTGTTGGACTCTACTGGGAACATTAAATTGTGTATTTTTTCATATTACACTAGGATCGGGCCGCTTCTTTCTTCTCGTTTTTGTAGATCTACTGTGAGGTCGTTGGTTCCATATAGAAAACTGCCAGTATCCAGATAGTGGGCATCATCACCTTCATGTGTATTTCAAACAGGATTTATATACATGGTTTTTTTCGACTCTATTTTTATATATATTTTATTTAAGATCCCGGTAATGTCATCATTATTTTTATTCATTTTAATTTTTATATGATCATTCAAGTCACCTGTCTCACATTGTCTATATATTTAGACATTGTATTTTATTTTTATATTATTTTTTCATTTATTTTATTTGTTTCTATTTGTATGTTATTTTATTTATTTAGCTAGATCATCATTTCTGTATATATTATCACAGTACCCCTATATAGGCTTTCAATCAACAGATTATATATCTTACCACTGCAGTTGCGTTAGATACCTATAGGCACAGTCTTTTTTGTTTATGTATATATATATATATATATATAATATATATATATTTATAGTTTCTATATTTCTAGATATTTACTATATATTTAGATAATATATATATAATATAATATATATATATATATATATTATTATATATATATATATATAATTATAATTATATATACAGTGTTCCGTGGCGAGTGGATTTAGGCAGCTTGTGAGCTGTGCTGCGGCTCTATGAATTCCCTGGCTCGCGGCACCTCTCCCTGTGTCACCCTCATCCCTGTTCCACCCGCACCCTTTCCCTGTCACCCTCAACCCTCTCCTGTCACCCCTCCTCTCCTGTCACCTTCCCGTCAACCACCCCTCGCCTGTCACCCTCTCCTTCACCCTCTCTCTCCCTGTGTCACCTCCCCTTTCCCTGTATCGCCATCACCCTTTCCCTGTCGCCCTCCCCCTATCCCTTGTCGTCTCCCCACCCTTTCCCTGTCCCACTCACCCTTTACCTGTCGCCTCACCCTTCCCTGTGTCGCCCTCACAACCTTTCCCTGTCGCCCTCACACCCCTTGCCGTCACCTCGTTCCAGCGCCGTCACCCTTTTCCCTGTCACCCTCCACCCTTTCCCTGTCACCCGCACCTTTGCCCTGTCGCCCTCTCCCTCTCCACGTCCGCCTCTTCCTCCCTGTTGCCCTCTCCCTCTCCCTGTCGCCCTCTCCCTGTTGCCCTCTCCTCTCTCCCTCTCGGTCTCCTCTTCTCCACTCTCCTCTCTCGCTCTCTCTGTCGCACTCTCTTCTTCACCTCTCTCTGTCCGCCCTCTCTCGCTCTCTTCTGCTCACTCTCTCTGTCGATCTCTCTCTCTCTGTCTGTGTCTCTTATTCTTCCTGTGTGTGTGTTCTCTGTCTTTCTGTGTCTCTCTCATTCTCTCTTTCTCTCTGTGTCTCTCTTTCTCTGTGTCTCTCTCTTCTCTGTGTGTCTCTTTCTCTCTGTGTCTCTCTTCTCTTGTCCTCTCTTCTCTGTGTGGTCTCTCTTTCTCTGTGTCCTCTCTTCTCTGTGTGTCTCTCTCTTCCTCTGTGTGTCTCTCTTTCTCTCTCTTTCTCTGTGTGTGCTCTCTTTCTTTCTCTGTTGTCTCTCTTCTCTGTGTGTTCTCTCTTTCTCTTGTCTCTCTTTTCTTTGTGTTTTCTCTGCTTTCTCTGTGTGTCTCTCTTCTCTGTTTCTGGTGTGTGTGTGTGGTCTCTTCTCTCTCCTCTCTCTTCTCTCTGTGTGTGTTCTCTCCTTTCTGTGTGTGTGTGTGGTTTCTCTTTCTTCTGTGTGTGTGTGTGGTGTGTGTGTGTGTGTGTTCTCTCTGTGTGTGTGTGTGTGTGTGTGTGTGTGTGTGTGTGTGGGTGTGTTTGTGTTGTGTGTGTGTGTGTGTTTGTGTGTGTATGTGTGTGTGTGTGTGTGTGTGTGTGTGTGTGTGTGTGTGTGTGTTGTGTGTGTGTGTGTGTGTGTGTGTGTGTGTGTGGGTGTGCTGTGTAGTGTGTGTGTGTGTGTGTGTGTGTGTGTCTCTCTCTGTCTCTCTCTCTGTCTCTCACCCACACTCTCTCTCTCTCACACTCTGGATCTTTTATTTACCCTACATATTTTAACTGCCCTATACCTACACCAAAATAACCTATACTGCTTTCTTCCAGATTTAACCCTCGACCTTCACACCAGAGACATCAAAATCCCCCCTAACCAAGAAGACAGGCAGGGAACACCTCCCCTCCAATGTATAACATAGCGGGAATGAGGGTACCTGGACATTGAGGGACTGCGGATCAGGTAAGATCCCAGGCGGGATTGCTGCTTTAGATATTGTGATGCAGGGGCATTCAGGTACTAGTTATGGGGTTCAGGAACATTTACACACACGTAACAAGTACTAATTGTAGTATAATGTAATACAATAAACAAACTAATGTCAAAAAGGAATGTTGTTCTTACTAGGAATTTATTCGTTTTTTTTTAAAAAAGCGGGCTGGGGCGGGGCGGGGCTAGGGGTGGGGCTAGGTGGCGAGTAGATTTTTTTGTTCGGCGAGTAGATTTTTGGGTGATTTGTCGAACACTGTATATATATTTAAAAAATATATATATAATATATATATATGCAAATGTAAATATAACTGTATGCTCATCTGCATGTCTTAGGCAGGTCTGCAACCCCGCCTTTCACCATTATCACCCAGCACACAGCACTTCCACTGCAGCAAGGGATTCTGGGAAATGACATGCAAATGAGCACACAGTGCCACCTTTTATCTCAAGCTCACATTACATGAGAACCCCTTAGCCAATGCATGCTGCTTTAGACACAGCTTTTAAGCTTGGGAGATGCAAAGCCAGTAAACCCACTCACAGACATGTTTCAACCTTGATGGGTATCATCAGTGTGAGGTTGGTTGCTGGCATTTGCTCAAATCAAATAAGAGTCGGTAATCACCACACTTATTAAGGTTATGGTGGGTAAAAAAGTGACAAAAACCCTCCACAGTAAAGCATAAAGCAACTGTATATTCATTTGCATGTCTTAGACAGGTCTACAACCCTGTCTTTCACCATTATCACCCAGCACACAGCACTTCCGCTGCTGTTTTTTTTGCACACTGAGGAATTTACTGTTCCAGCTGAATTTACCTTTGAACTGTTCCTGTGTATGCTGGCCACAAGTCTACTTCAGTGGGTCATTAACCTTGTAGCAGCATACTTTGCCAGTTATACTCCTTATCTGTCACTGTGTTTTCAGGCACTCCTACATGAGATTTGTGCTTCCCAGTTTACCTGTATTTTGCTTGGAGTACCAGCAGTAGCTCTTTATATATCTTTGTTATTCCATTGTTTCATTTACCTCTGTAATTTAGTGTCAGTGTGTCACTGTCTTGGAGTACTAGCAGTAGCTCTTTATATGCTCTTTATATATCTTTGTTATTCCATTGTTTCATTTACCTTTGTAATTTAGTGTCAGTGTGTCACTGTGTATTTCAGGGACCTAGTCACAGGGTAAGGGAAGTACCAGGTGACTTCGGTCTACCTGGGAACGGGCCAGAAGAAGGGGTCTGTACCCCGAAACGTTACGTTGCCCCCCTTGCCCTGCATTTTTTATTTCCTGTGTTTTTTCTTCCTCTCCTTTCCTCTCTTTCCTTCCCCATCCCTGTCTTTGTCCCTGTTCCCGTATATATACGTTGTCCCTCTGTTACTGTTTGACGTTATATGCATCGTTAATGTTTAATTAAATTTGACTTTTTGGCTGATCCTATATTAGTTCTTTTTTCTTGGTGTGCTGGGAACATTTATGTTCTATTTGATTATTTGAGAGGAACGAGGGTCCTCTCTGTTCCCGTCTGCACCCGTTATTGTTACACAGACTTTCTTAGTGTGTGCTGTCTGTACTTACTTTGATAAATAAGATAGATCACCCCACTGGTCTGGCAATTGATGAATTTGCGGATGCTAAATGTTTGTGTGCCATCCCAATTCTGAAATACCTTTGTGAGTAGTATGTGATTATAGGCTTTACACTGTGAACATTTAAACGAGCCGTTCGGTTTCTCAGGGTGCCATGTGGGTCTCAGGCTGGGTTCATAATGACTATGTACCAGTACGTCCTTCAGATTCCGTGATCTGCGGCTTCTTACTGCTTAGTAGGTGTTCAAGACCCCTCCTAAATCGTTGTCCGGTAGCAGGGCATGCCACTGTTTTTTAAATACACTCACCACTGAGTCTCACTGTTGGTTGCGCATTCCAATAAACCGAATAATGGTCCTCTGTGGGGACACCTGTTTGTCCTGTAACAGGTTGTGTCTTGGAGTATGTTTAGCTAGTTTGTAAGCTTTTTGATCCCTATGTTACTATATCTCCTCTCAGAGAACCTCCTCGTCATTTGTGCTGTCTGATCTTCAAAGTCAACATCTGACGTGCAGTTTCTCCAAATCCTAAGAAATTGGCCCATTGGTATCCCCCTAATCAAAGTGTTAGCGTGCAATAGGCTATCCATCGCTGTATCCTTCCTATGTGTGTTTGTACAGTGATGGCCGATCTGAGTCTAAATCGGCTAAATCCGCGGTTCTCAGATTATCCTGGTTAGGTGCGCCCGGAATGAACTGCGTTATTTTCGCACTCATGATATTAGCATTTTAATCTCGCTGTCTGCAATACTGCAATGCCGTGTAAAAACTCAGGGGGGCGTTTTCGAGCTGTTGTCTTGGAACTCTAATACATTTGCGGTTCAACCTACGTCAGTACACAGTCTGTGTGTGCGCGCGCAGTAATTGTAAATTTGCATATTTAAAGTATACGTGCATTTGCAGTGCTGTGCTGCTGTACAGTATGTCTCATTTGAAAATTGTTGAAACGCATAGGCGTGTACAGTACTGTAACAGTGTCACATTTCTGCATATACAGTGCTCTCCCCTCGCTCAGGATAATTAATTGCACTGCAGGGTATTTCAACTTCTTATCTTCTGTGCAATGCAGTACATCTCTCCCACACCATTCCTTTGAATGTGTGTCTGGTTTCAACCACATTCCTGCTTGACAGCAGGAATTTACTGCGCATGCGCCTGTAACTTCGCCCACCACTGCTTGCTTGCTTGCCTGAGTGAGTGACCCAAAAAAAATTTAAATTTTTTTTTATTGTTATTTTTTTTTCTCCACAAGCCTGCAAAAACCATCTTATGATATTCAATCTGTGCTGTAGCTTTTGACTGCGACCCTGTGCATTTGACTGCACATGGTTGATTTGTGTGCTTTTTACGTACTGTATTTCGGGGTGTATTATTATGATGAACTGCCTTTTAAATTAAAGTATGTCTTTAGCTTTGAACTTCATGCAGCTGTACATGTAGCCCCCTCCCCCACAAATGCTAGCTCAAGGATTTGAAATTCCACGGAGTCGTTCATTTTCTGAATCTTGCCATTGTGTTCTTAATCCGTCCATAGCCAAGCTACAAAGCCTCAGTGCGCCAGTGTGTAATCCTTTTTGAGATGGGAGCTGCTTACTGCGCATGAGTCACCCAACCCCCCCTCTCCACAGAGTCGTTAATTTACTGAAATTTGCCATTGTGTTCTTAATCCGTCCATAGCAAAGCTACAAAGCCTCAGTGCGCCTGCGTGTAATCCTTTTTGAGATGGGAACTGCTTACTGCGCATGAGTCACCCAACCCCCCCTCTCCACAGAGTCGTTAATTTACTGAATCTTGCCATTGTGTTCTGAATCCGTCCATAGCCGAGCTATAAAGCCTCACTGCGCCTGCGTGTAATTCTCTTTGAGACGGAAGCTTTGAGGCTTTGTTTACGGCAAAGTTTTGGAAAATCCCTTCTCGAATTTGATTTGCACAGAGCATCACCTCTCTATCCACCTGTGTGTAATCCTCTTTCGGATAGGAGCTAGTTTATTCCTGCTCATGCGCCTGTAACTTCACCCACCACAGCTTGCTTGAGTGCCCCCCCCAAAATTTAATTATGATTTTTTAACTGTTATTTTATCCACAAGCCTGCAAAAACAATCTTTATATTACGATATTAAATCTGTGCGTTTGCCTGCACATGGTTGATTTCTGTGCTTTTTATATACTGTATTTGGGGGGTGTAGGGATCAAATTACAGTATTATGATGAACTGCCTATTGAAATTACTGTACTCTACAATACAGTATGTTATTTCTTTGAACTGCTGCACGACTAATCCTTCATCCATCCCCCACGCACACACAAACACTTATCGACAGACACCTCCACAGAGTCATTAATTTTCTGAAGTTAGTTAGTCATTGTGTTTTTAATCTGTCCCTAGCCGAGCGTCAATCGCCTCACTATGCCTGCGTGTACTCTAATCCTTTTAGAGATGGGAGCTTGCTGCTTACTGCGCATGAGTCACCCAATCCCCTCTCTCCACAGTGTCGTTAATTTTCTGAATATTGCCATTGTGTTCTTAATCCGTGCATAGCCGAGCTACAAAGCCTCAGTGCGCCTGCGTGTAATCACCCCCCCCCCCCCCACCCTTTGAGACTTTGTTTACGGTAACGCTTTGGAAAATCCCTTCTCGATTTCGAAATGTAAATCTGATTTGCACAGCATTGTGAGAATTGAGAGTTAAAAAAACCATTAACTGATTCATGTTGTTTTGTCATTCATTCTTATTCATTGGTGAATGATTATGATTAGCAGGAATGTGAATAAATATTTATTTTATTTTATCAGGAACCAAAAAATAAAAATATAAAAATAATCATGAAGAATACATAATGCAGTCCTTATTAAGTTCTTTTGGCTGATTGAAATTGGATAAATATTTAGAAAACATTTGTAAAACATGGGGAAACATGAATAATGCACATTTATAAGAATATTATTTAATAATATATATTGTAATGTATAATATATATATATATATATATATATAGTAATATTATTTTTTCCGTCTTTATCTTGTTCCTCATTCTGTGTACAGTACAGTAGTTCAATGAGAGAGGAGTGGTTTTGTGTACATCATTACTGCTGTTTATATACTGTACATTTTACTGCACAAACAGATTAGACTGGACACAACACCCCACCTCCCCCCAGGCCACCCTTTTTTCCTGAAACGACAAGAAAACAAAAAATTAGTGCAGTTATGTGCGTACTGTATTATGGCATTGTGTGATGTGTAGTACTACTGTACATGGCTGGTGCTGCTTTCCTGGAAAGAAAAAAATTGAGCAGTTAGTAGGCAGTTACTGTAGTACTGTCAAACTAGTTTATACTGGAACTACTGTATACTCTGACTACTGTAAAATACTATGTACTGTAACCTGGTGCTGCTTTCTCTGTAAAGAAAAAAACTGTAACTACTGTATACTCTGACTATTGGGAAAGAACAAATCTGTGCCATACTTACCTGTATCATATTGTACTTACAATACTACAGCACAGTACTACTTTCCTGATGCTTGCCCATTACGCGCGATGACAATGGGCAACACAGTGGCAATATGGTCTATATATTTATTGCAGCGTTCCACGGCGAGTACATCGTTCCAAAAACTCATTATGCCTTTCAACAACTCGTCCTTTTTGGAGGGTTTTGCCACTTTCCGGATATGGTCCTTCAGCTGATGCCAGACCATTTTGATCGGATTGAAGTCTGGCGATCTGTCATTGGAAAAAAAGGACAATTAGTTTAAAAGATACAGTACAGTACACAGTAAAAACAGTGGGGAAAAATGAGACACGATTACCGCACTTACTCCGCTGGCGTCTTCACCCAGTTGATACTGCGCACAAGGATATGCACTGTTGACGCGGTGTGCTTCGGATCGTTGTCCTGGTAGAAGCTGTGACCATTCGGGACCTCGCGTGTGATGTATATCTCAGGGACAATGTTGTCTTGGAAGAAAGCTTTATTCATGATTCCTATAACAAGAAAAGAAAAGTGCTCAAAAAACTGCACAATAGTACAGTACAGTGCATACAGTAAGGCTACACTAGTAAAGTACAGTGCATAAGGCTACATTATATTTCATATATTTTACCTTCAAAGATGACAATGCATCCTGGTCCACGCCTAGAGATGGCACCCCACACATGCAGCTTCATGGGGTGTTTTGGCCGTGGCTTTAAAAATATGCGGCCTTTTTTGTGGAATGCAAAGCTTGCAAATCTCTCCAGTGACACAGTAGACTCGTCAGTGAAGATGCAATCCTGGAAAGTTTCCCCATTGTCGATCCATGCCTGGGCCTGGACCACTCTTTTGATTTTGTTTGCATCCCTTATCATGGGGTACGCTCTATAATGACAAGGAATAAATAATTTTAGCGGTACAGTACAGTTTCCTAAGCAACACTTTTACCTCCTGTACTGTCCAGTACTAACCTCACACGTCCATATTTCCATCCGTCTCATCTTCTTTATGCTGGTCTCGGATACAGTGAAATTGTGATTTTCCTGCAGAGTTTATTTGACCCTTAATGCACTCTTCTCATCATTCTCCTCACTTATTTAATCCACCAGAAGAGTTGTCTCCTTACAATGTAAAGAAAAACATTCCGGTATGTAAAAATATTAGAGACAGTATAAATATAAATATTCAAATATATATACTGTTGTAATATAAATATAAATATACAAAATATATATACTGTTGTAATATAAATATAAATATACAAAATATATAGAGAAACTGTTGTAATTACATCTACACAATATTATATCTGTTGCTCAGATAAATTATTATACAATAGTATATACCGTAGACTGTCCGTTAATATAAATATACAAAATATATATACTGTTGTAATATAAATATAAATATACAAAATATATACAGTATACTGTTGTAATATTAATATAAATATACAAAATATTTATACTGTTGTAAAATAAATATAAATATACAAAATATATATACTGTTGTAATATAAATCTACAGAAATAACAAAAATATTAGATACAGTACTGTAGATGTACAGTACATTTTTGGATCTAATTTTTTTTTTAAAGTATTCTAAATATACTTACGCGTTAGTTACCCTTGGTGCCCTTTTGCGTTCTCTGTTTTTTCGTGTGCATGATAGCTCACGGTGGTTGCTGGCACAACGAGGCCAGAAGTAGCTAACCAGCGTTGGATAGCAGCAATTCGGTGTCCGCTCGTGTACATCTCCTTAATTCGCATGCTGAGATCCTTGGAAATCTTTTTAACAACCATTGCTGCGAGTAGAAAGAAATACAAACACAAGAATGTATATTCGATGTTTAGTCGATGTGTATTCAATGTGCAGTGAATCCACAAAATGGATGGTGTATTTAAACGGTAATGACTCACATTAGAGTACGCCCACATTCAACACCTGTACCTCGCTGCCATGCATAAAAGGTTACACACTTTGCATAGCCCACCACTCGATGATCTTTATCTGAACTTGCCCTTGTCCAGATACTGCATTGTGCCACCTGCTTCCATGGAGCAACCCCGATTCTACGGACGCAGGAACCCACTCGCCTCTGCCGTGCCTGTCAAGCAGAAAAAGCGAAAGGCGGTTGCCGTTTCCATGCCAAGGCAAAAGCGACAGGCTAAGGCCAATAAAGAAAACCTTCTGCTGACTCCAAAGGCTAAGGGTTTTCATAGACGTCAGCCTTATTATGTCAAGAATATATACTGTTGTAATATAAATATAAATATACAAAATATATACACTGTTGTAATATAAATATACAAAATATATATACTGTTGTAATATAAATATAAATATACAAAATATATACACTGTTGTAATATAAATATACAAAATATATACTGTATACTGTTGTAATATAAATATACAAAATATATATACTGTTGTAATATAAATATACAAAACATATACAGGTGAACCCCGTTATAGCGTGACCCATTATAATGCGAAATCGGTTATAACGCGGTTTTCACGTGTCTCCCGTTTAAAAAAAAAAAAAAAAAAAGTTGAATTTTTTTTTACATGTTTTTTGCACACTCTCACTGCACACACTCTCACTGCACACACTCTCACTGCACACTCTCACTGCACACACTCTCACTGCACACACTCTTTCATTGCACACACTCTTTCATTGCACACACTCTCTCACTGCACACACTCTCACTGCACACTGCACACTGCACACTGCACACATTCCCAGCACTCACTGCAAACACTCTCACTGCACACTCTACACTGCACACACTCTACACTGCACATACTCTACTCTGCACACACTCTACACTGCACACACTGCACACACTGCACACACTCATTGCACACTGTTCACAGCACACTGCTCACAGCACACTGTACACACTCCCAGCACTCACTGCACACACTCACTGCACACACTCACTGCACACACTCACTGCACACACTCTCACTGCACATACACTCACTGCACACACACTCACTGCACACACACTCACTGCACACACACTCACTGCACACACACTCACTGCACATTCTCACAGCACTCACAGCACACTGTTTTGGGCCTGCCGCTGCGAAGCTGGGCTAAGGGAGGGCCCCCCTCTCCCTGCCTATATCTCTGCTGCTGTGGGGGAGGATTGAAGGGAGCTGATCCCTGGCCGAGGAACTCCGAAACAACTGACATCCCAGCAAAGGCTGTGTGAGCTCTCCTCCCCCTCACAGCTTCTCTGCACAGATCAACTGTTGCAGATTCTGGGTAAGTACTGCTGTGGGGTGGTACTGCTGTGGGGTGTGGGGTGGTACTGCGGTGGGGTGGTACTGCTGTGGGGTGTGGGTGGTACTGCTGTGGGTAGGGGGGTACTGCTGTGGTGTGTGGGGGGGAGGGGGCTACTGCTGTGGGGTGGGGAAGGGGCTACTGCTGTGGGGTGGAGGGGGTACTGCTGTGGGGTGGGGGGTGTACTGCTTTGGGGTGGAGGGGTACTGCTGTTTTGGGCCTGCTGCTGTTTTGGGCCTGCCGCTGCGATGCTGGGCTCAGGGAGAGCCCCCCCTCTCCCTGCCTGTATCTCTGCTGCTGTGGGGCAGAATTGAAGGGAGCTGATCCCTGGCTGGGAACTCAGAAACAGCTGACATCCCGTGAGCTCTCCTCCCCCTCGCAGCTTCTCTGCACAGATCAACTGCTGCAGATGCTGGGTAAGGGTAAGTGCTGCTAGGAGTGGGGGGGAAGGGGGGGAAGGGGGGGAGTCCGGGGGCCTGTCATTGCGACGCTAGGCTCTGGGAGAGTTATTTCAGCTCTCCCCCTTCGGCAGCGCGGAGTCCCAGATCATGGCGGCCATTTTTTTTTGCTGGCACAACGAGGCCAGAAGTAGCTAACCAGCGTTGAATAGCAGCAATTTGGTTTCCGCTCGTGTACATCTCCTTAATTCGCATGCTGAGATCCTTGGAAATCTTTTTAACAACCATTGCTGCGAGTAGAAAGAAATACAAACACAAGAATGTATATTCGATGTTTAGTCGATGTGTATTCAATGTGCAGTGAATCCACAAAATGGATGGTGTATTTATACGGTAATGACTCACATTAGAGTACGCCCACTTTCAACACCTGTACCTCGCTGCCATGCATAAAAGGTTACACACTTTGCATAGCCCACCACTCGATGATCTTTATCTGAACTTGCCCTTGTCCAGATACTGCATTGTGCCACCTGCTTCCATGGAGCAACCCCGATTCTACGGACGCAGGAACCCACTCGCCTCTGCCGTGCCTGTCAAGCAGAAAAAGCGAAAGGCGGTTGCCGTTTCCACGCCAAGGCAGAAGTGACAGGCTAAGGCCAATATAGAAAACCTTCTGCTGACCCCAAAGGCTAAGGGTTTTCATAGACGTCAGCCTTATTATGTCAAGAAGATATACGTGATGTACTCTCGACTCAAAACGATTGGCAGCCAACCCATCGAACCCGCAGACCACCACCTCCCATATGCTTTGACAACTCTGCCGCCGCTGTCCCGGAAATCTTCAGCCCGTCTTCTCCACCCCTCGTCCTCGACGCTGTCGCCACCCTCCCGGAAACCCACAGGCCATCTTCTCCGGTTCTATCCGACGATGCTGCCGCCTCTGAAATCCACGGGTCACTTTCTCCTTTGCGATGCACAAGAAGCAGCTCGTTATACCGGATGCTGAATGGAATAAGTATGGATCTCCCCGGGAACTCTATTGTGCTAGCAAAGATAGATCTGTTTCTGGAGACCATGTTAAATGTGGAGCAACGGATGCTACATATGGATCAATGGATGATACATATGGATCAACGGATGATACATATGGATCAACGGATGGATCGACGGATGAAGAAGATAGAGGCTGACATAGAGGTGTTAATGCCTCTGTTTCCCCGATGCCGGAGCAGGGGGGTGACATGGATGTGATGAATGGGAGCATCGACCCCCTTCCATCACCAAGCGCACCCCCTCCACCAGAAGATGTAGTGTACATGTATGCCGTTGAAGAGGAAATGACAACCCCGTGAAGACCATGACAGGAGACAACACGGCGACCAAGACCGGAGGAAAGCTTCCTCCCAGACAACCTACCATCGCTCGTCGCCTCAAGCACACCCACTCGCAGAAGACCTACATTCGCTTGCATCGATACGGTGCCCGACATCCCCCTGCACGATCTGACACCGGCGCTTAGGGAGAAGTATAAGGTGATGAGTGCGGGTGCACCCCACAAGTATGCCTTGTTACTTTTTAAGCACCATGTTCCCAACTCGTTGTACTGCGACTGAGCCTTCAAAGTGAACTACGACGGAAATCGCGTAAAAAAGGCGCTTCCTGCCAATTTCAGAAAGAACATTTTGGATGAAATGCGGCGCTTTTATCCAATTACAGATCCTGTAATGAAAGGCGTTCGAGACTGCATTAATGGCGTTTTGCGCCATGCAAGGAATCGGCCATGGACGGATAATGTGGTGGACTTTATGGTTTACAGTAATCACGGGAACTGTAAGACCATACTGTTGTGCTGAACTGTACTGTACTGTACATGTTTTGACCTGCTGTACATAAATAAAGAAGATGTTGTTTTGGGTTTTTTAACTTGTATTTATACAGAAATGTTTTAACTTGCTGTACACACACACAGGACCTGCACAATTCCAGTCCCTGAGGGCCACAAACAGGCACGGTTTTCAAGGTTGTCCTGAAAACCGGGCCTGTCTGCTGCCCTCGAGGACAGTAGTGGTGCAGGCCTGACTGACTGTTTTGCACACCATCCCATTGTACTGTATACTTTATGTTTCTTTAATAAAGTAGATGTTGCGTTTTGTATACTGTATTTTATGAATAAAGATTTTTTTTAATCACAGGTAAGACCATACTGTTGTGCTGAACTGTATTGTACATGTTTTGACCTGCTGTACTTAAATAAAGAAGATGTTGTTGTGTGTTTTTTAACTTGTATTTAGACAGAAATGTTTTAACTTGCTGTACACACACACAGGACCTGCACAATTCCAGTCCCGGAGGGCCGCAAACAGGCTCGGTTTTCAAGGTTTTCCTGAAAACCGGGCCTGTCTGCTGCTCTCGAGGACTGTACTGGTGCAGACTGTTTTGCACACCATCCCACTGTATATGTTTTGACTTGCCGTTCTTTGATAAAGGAGATGTTGCGGTTTCTATATTTTATGAATAAAGATTTTTTTATTTTTTCAACAAAAAAGGTTTTATTGGGACATGGTACAGGTCAAACATTGTCTAACAACCCATTGTCATATATTAGTGATCACGTTCCCATTTTCTTGTTCCTTTCCATATTGAACAAATTATAATGGACCGGGAGAGACGACGGACATACGAGACACACAAGACGAACACAGAGGGGGGGGGGAGGGGGGAGAGGGCGGGGGAAGGGAGGGGAGGCCAGTTGAGGGGCATCTCCTGCTTATGTTCTTCGACATCCGATAGCACCTATATGCGGCGCGAGACCTCTCTTGGAAACCCTACTGTCTTCTTATGTCTGCCCTATCAGTACCCCTCTCCGTTATTGTCAGTGTCGCTACTTTGGCGGAGAATGCATTTCGATTTATCAAAGCAGAATATTGGTGGCATTCACCCCTGGATGTCCGAATGGTCCATCCATGGGGCCCATACTTTTAGAAAGTTTGTGCCGGAGTCATTGACCAGACTCGTCAATTGTTCCATCCGGCAAACGTACCAAATTCTGTTTCGGATTTTCATTATTGTGGGTAAGTCTGGTTGCTTCCACAATGCTGCGAGTTCGCACCTCATGGCTGTTGCAAAATGTGCAATCAATTTTTGTGCCGGTCTGCTTAGCCCCTGATTGCGCGTGCCTAACAGGAACAGCCAGGGGTCCAAGGGGACCGGATGTCTGAGAATCCTCTGTAGCCAATCTTGGATTTCCTCCCATAAAGGAGCCACTTTGGTGCAGCCCCACAGCATGTGCAGCAAGTCTGTAGGTTCCCCACATTGTTTAGGGCACAATGGGGGGTAATCTTTTACAAACTTTGCTAATCGCATTAGGGTAAGATACCACCTCATTAGGACCTTATATGCATTCGCCTTCAAGGTTGTGCATATCGAGCTTTTGGCTGCTGCCAGCACTATTGAGTTCCAGTCTTCGTCCTCTATTGTCTCCCCTAGGTCCGATTCCCATGCGTGTCTATAACTCAGTTTAGTGTTGTCGTCGGTTCCAGGGCAGACCACCTCTCTATATATCCTAGAAGTAAGTCCCGTGGTGCCCGTACCTCTCGAACACAGCTGCTCAAAATTTGTACGCCGAGGGCGCGTAGGGATCTTGTTGTAGAATGCTCTGATCTGGAGGTATCTAAAAAATTCAGAAATTGGTATCCCGTTTTCAGATTTAATTTGGTCAAAGGATTTTAACTGTGGACTGCCCTCCAGATGTAATAATTTCGTGAGGCCCTTTGTTTTCCAGGCCACTAAGTTCCCACTCGGCAGGCCCGAAGCGAAATCAGGGTTCCCTACAAACAGGGTCATGAATGTATGCTGGGTGGTAAGAGCACACCTATATCTGGTGTCCTCCCAAATTGCCAACGAGCTCCTCAGTGCCGCCAGCGGCACCCCAACGGTCCTGCGAACCTTTTTTGGTAGACAGATTAAGTCCTGTAAATCTACAGGTGCGCTGCATGCCTTCTCTAACTCAACCCACCTACGGAGGCCAGTTGGCATGTGCCATTGTACAATTTGGGTGAATTGAGCCGCTCTGAAATAGGCTATCAAGCAAGGTACCACTAGTCCTCCTCTTACTGTTGGTCTAATTAGCGTACTAGATTTGATGCGTGGTTTTTTATTACCCCAGACAAATTTCACCATGGAGGACTGTAACCGGAGGATGTCATCCCTGGCCACCTGTACCGGGAGGGTCTGAAAAAGGTACAGGATTCTGGGAAGGAGGTTCATCTTGAGGCTCTGGATCCTGCCGATCCATGAAATTGCATAGCCTGACCAGAGCCTGAGATCCTCCGTCAGAGTCCTTATCAGGCTGGGGTAATTGGCTTTATATAAGGCGCTATAGTCTTTGGTAATATTTACCCTGAGATATTTAATAGAGGAGGCTTGCCATTTAAAGTTAAAATTTAGTTCGATCAATTTTTCAGTGACCTTTGGCAGGTTTAAATTTAGAGCTTCTGATTTGGTTTGGTTAATTTTGAAACCCGAAATCTTATTAAATTCATCTAGCAAGCTGAAGACGTTCGGCAGAGAGGTAAGGGGCTTTGACAGCATTAGAATGATGTCATCTGCATACAGGGCCACTTTGTGTGACTGATCTTGGATTTGAATTCCTGTTATGTCTGGGCTGTTACGGATATGTGCCGCAAAGGGCTCTATGCATAATGCGAAAATAAGTGGGGACAGGGGGCACCCCTGTCTGGTGCCACTCCGTATCGGAAATTCTTCCGAAGGGAAGCCCTGGTGTCTGACTCTCGCCTTCGGTTCGCGATAGAGAGCTAGAATGGCGCCCAACATTCTCCCTCCAATGCCAAACTCCCCAAGCGTCTCTTTGAGATAGGGCCAATCAATTCGGTCAAAGGCTTTTTTGGCATCTAAACTAAGTGCCATAGACGGGATATTGTGTCGTTGCGCTACATCAATTAAATCTATGATCCGTCTAGTGTTATCTGCCACCTGCCTCCCGCAGATGAACCCTACTTGATCTGGGTGGACCAGCCGGGGCATAACCTTATTTAAGCGGTTTGCCAGCAATTTGGAAAAAATGTTGGTGTCCGAATTGATTAATGAGATTGGGCGGTAACTTTTACAGTCAGCTGGGTCCTTCCCTGGTTTGGGGATCACTGATATAGACGCTTGCAGCATTTGGCTGGGTATGGGGGCACCTTCCAGAAATTAGTTAAACAACCTAGTCAGGTGAGGTACCAAAATTTTCCGAAACTTTTTGTAATATAGATTAGAGAAGCCATCAGGGCCTGGGGCTTTTGATGGCTTCAGTGTTTTGATTACCTCTGATATTTCCTCACCCGAAAAATATTCCTGTAGTGCGTCCCTTTCAACTCTGCCCAATTTGGGCAGGTTCGCATTCTTTAAGAATGTCTTCAGCTGCCTACGAGTAGTCTCACAATGGGAGACCTTAGCCCCATCATACAGGGTCTCGTAGTAGGTTTTAAATTCTTACACAATTTGTTTAGGGTCAGAAGTTAGGTCACCTTTACCTGTACGAATTGCCTGTATATGAGAATTTCTGTTTATGTTTCGAAGTTTATTGGCAAGCGGGGTATCTGGCTTGTTTGCCCTTTCATAGAATTTCCGTCTGGACCAAGTCATCTCCTTCTCAGCTTGGGAGGACATCAGTAAGTTTAGTTGTGTTTTGGTATCTAGCCATGCCTTAAGGGTCTGTGCTTGTTTATTGTTTTTATGTAGGGCGGATAGGGTTGTCAGTTCAAATTGTAAAGTGTGAATCTTTCGTTTCCCTTTCTTTCTTCCGCCTACTTGCAATCCCTATGAGTTCACCTCGGAGTGTCGCCTTATGGGCCTCCCAAAGGGTAGATTGAGACGCCATGCTACCGACGTTCTCAGTAAAATATTCCCTGATTTTTCCCCCTACCGTTTGTTCCACCTCGGGGATTTTAATTAATAACTCATTGAGTTTCCAGATTGTTCCTGGCCTGTCCAGTACAAAATCGGTGCACCGCAGCTCTACAGGTGCATGATCAGACCATGAAATATCATGGATTCCCGTATGGGAGATCTGCGAAACCATTCTGTTGGACACAAAGAGGTAGTCTATCCTGCTGTAACGGTCGTGTGGATGTGAGTAGAATGTGTATTCTCTTTCGCCTGGGTGCTGCTCACGCCAAATATCGACCAGGCTATTGGCCCTGAGGCCTCTAACCCAGGCCGCTCTGCATTGCGGGTTTTTACATCCGCCTGGGGTGCATCGATCTGTGTGTGGGTCCAGTGTGTGGTTGAAGTCCCCTCCCAATATTATGGCACCTTGCGCTACTCTGTGTAAGGTCGTGAAAAATCTGTCAAAGAAGGTATCCGCACAGTCACTGGGGGCGTAAACATTTGCTATGGTAAGGGGTTGTCCGCGAATGGTCCCCACCACTATGATAAACCGACCATTAGCATCCTTCTTAGTAAGTTTAATGTCTAGTGTTAGCCGATTGTGCATCATGATTGCGACCCCTCTCTTCTTTTTGTTGGCTGACGCTGCTACCCAGGTCTGGTATCTGCCGTCTATATATTTTGGGGAGTTGTTCTTGGAGAAGTGTGTCTCCTGTATAAGGATAATGTCAGGGTTTGTTTTTTTGTAATCAGTCATGGCCAGGCGTCTCTTATGGGGACTACTAAATCCTTTCACGTTATGTGAAATTACTGTGAGGTCCCTACCCATTGGTGTTTTTCGGGTGAAGCTCTGTGGCGGGAGCTGGGGTGCTGATCCAGGTGCGTCCAGGTGTCTGGCGACATCGAAGGCTCTTAATGCAGTCACGTGCTCCTCTGGCCTGCGAACGGAGGAAACAAGAGGGTACATATATGGGGAACACTGGGAAAACACTGAGACAACAACAGATAAAACAGTCAGTGTACCACCGGGGTTGGATCCCCGTGGTCCCCTGAGTTGCCCCTCCTGGGGGTCCGGTCTGTTCCTGCTTTGCTCTCCTCATAGAAGCGAGCTCCTTGCCCATGTTTACCGGTCCAGCGGGGTCTTGTGCGGATCTCCCTGGTGTTGTAACCCAGGGACCCACGTGGAGTCCCATGCCGATGGTGGGCGTATCGCTTCCCGCCCCCGCCTTTGAACATATGAACATAAAAACATAGTTAACAGCAATATCTGCAACAACTTTGCTTTAGGGGGGGTGGTGGGGTTAGGGAGGGGGGGGCTGGTGGGGTTTAGGGGGGAGGGCCATGCCTCGCTATGTCGGCACTTCTTCCTGGCTGTGGCTATCACCGCTAGTGCCCATAGCGGTCTCTCTTTCAAATTTGCCGGTGGTCCGCCAGCTCTGCTTCCTGTAGTCAGTTCTTCCGGTGTCGGGTGTAGATTGCCCCCACCAAGATGGCCGTCTCGCTATTTCCGGTGACGTCCATCCGGTCGTCTTCATTCATCCGCCAGACGTCAACGGGAGCGGACGTCATCTGGTCTACTCTTCCCGCGCAGAATGCTTCTGCATCCGGCAGGAGATGGCAAGCCCACCAAACATCCTGGCGGCTCCATTTTCAGGTGTGTGCGTGTAACGGCGTGCTTCCGGGATCCTGAATTTTTCATCAACTGGTTCTTAAGGTAAGCACAGGGTTGGTGTTGCTATGCCGGGCACCGCAGGCATTGCCGCGTATTGTGACATTTCCGGGGCCCTCTGGGGGTCACCGGGAGCTGGCTAGGACCTTATATTTCGTCGTCTTCATCCTTGAAGGTTATCAGCGCCATTTTGGGGGGAAACTGTGCCACAACTGCAGCAGCCAAACCGTGGTAACAGTCATTTAAACGATTTATGTAAAAGTTTATTAAGTCTTCACTCCTTTTCCACTTCTGCTCTCCCCCTGTTTTTTTTGGAGGTGGAGGCTTGTTGCCAGTCTGCGTCTGGCTCCGGGTCTCGCCGGGTCGCAGCAGCCTGACCCTCCTCCACTCCGAGTTTACGAAGGAAGTCAGGGCCCTCCTTGGGTTCCTCCATAGAGATGGCCTTCCCATTCCTTAGGACCAGCAGTCTGAATGGGAAGGTCCATTGGTAGCGGATGGCCCTATCCCGTAGCAGTTTGGTAACGGGCTGCAGTTTCTTGCGCCTGGCCAAGGTTATGGGTGACATGTCTTGATATAGTTGGAGGGAGGCCCCCTCGAACCTGCAGGCTCCCTCTCCTCTAGCTGTTTGGAGGACTGCCTCTCACGTACGAAAATAGTGCATGCGGGCTATTACGTCTCTTGGCTGATCATTAGCCGCCGGGCGGCTCCGGAGGGCCTGGTGGCAGCAGTCCATCATTAGTTCCGATGCAGGAACTTCTGGGAGCAAGGTGGTCTTCCAGCGGGTGATGAAGTCCCTTATTTCAGTAATCTCCTCTGAGATGCCTCATATGCGGATATTACTGCGGCGGTCCCGGTTCTCAGAGTCCTCTTGCCAGTCCGCCAGCTCCGAGATCTGGGCCTGCAGGTAATTGGACCGCTTCTCTGCTTCCGGGTTACTCATTCCTCTTCTAGTACCTTATCGTCCATGGTCATATATTTCGATGGATTTTATTGTAAATCTTCTGCCCTCCAGAGGTATGACTACCATTTTGGTCATAGTAGACCGATTTTCAAAACAGGCCCATTTTGTTCCGTTCAAGGGTCTTCCCTCCTCTCCCACCCTGACAGATAATTTTGCCAAAGAAGTGTTTCATATCAACGGGATTCCTACATCCATAGTTTCTGACCGAGTTTCTTCAGGCTATCATCCCCAAACTAATAGGCAAACTGAGGGACTTAATCAAAGCCTTGAACAGTATCTATGATGCTTTATTTCTGATACCCAAGATAATTGGGTTGATCTGTTACCAATTCTCTCCGTAATGAACCTACGCAAGAATCTCAGTTTTTCGTGAATTACGGCTTTCATCCAAGTCAGCTTCCAATCTCCAACACTACCTCAGGAGTGCCAGCAGCCGATGAACAGGTAACCACGCTATAGAACTCATGGATCAAGATCCAATCCGCACTCCTTAGTGCAGCTCAGAGGTTCAAGTCTCAAGCAGATCGTCGTCGTCAACAGGCTCCCAATTACAAGCCAGGGGACCGAGTCTGGCTTTCAGCATAGAATATCAGACTGAAGACTCCTACCCCGAAATTGGCGCCTAGGTTTTTGGGGCCTTTCTTGATTCAGGAACAAATCAATCCTGTCATGTTCCATTTACTGTTGCCTCCATCCATGAACATTCCCAATGCGTTCCATGTATTCCTGCTCAAACCATTCGTTCAGAGCAATCGCTTCCCTGCAAAAGCCTGTAAACCCAACCCTGTTATGGTCCAAGGACACTCAGAATTCGAGGTACAGTCCATCATGGATTCCCGTATATCCAGGGGGAAAGTACAGTTCCATCTACATTGGAAGGGCTATGGTACAGAAGAGCGTTCCTGGATATCAAGGGAAGACATTCATGCTTCAGCTCTACTCAATCGCTTCCACAAGAAATTTCCACAGAAGCCTTGGATGGATTGTCCTGAGGTCGATCCTGAAGGGGGGGGGGATACTGTAAGGAATCGGGGGCTACGTCCCTTGTGGCGTGACCCCTCCTTACCAACTACCAGTACTGCAGCGGCTGCTGCCCCCACCCCCCATCGCTACCCATACCGCCGCCCAGCGCATACCTTGAACTCTGCCGTGGCCGCCATCTTGGATTCTGGCACTGGTGTTACAGAGCGCATGCTTCCTTCTAGGATTTTTAGCGCGCGCATTATGCCTGTCTCCAACCCCGCTCGGTGTGGGAGTCTTCACCCCATCTCCAGCACTCTCATCTGTGCTCTACTACTTCCTGGTCTCTCAGCCACTCACGAGCAGCTCCTCGACACACCCCCGCCATGCCCCTCATCCGGATTGGTCACTGCTGCTTCAAATATCCTGCTTTGCTTTCACTTCCTTGCTCTGCATAGCTCCTTGCTACCTGTGTTGCCTGGAACCTGTGTCATGCTCTCTTTGTGTTTATTCCCTACAGCTATTGACCCGGCTCGTCTGAAAACCCCCTCTGGCTCCTGAACTCGGCTTTCCTACTGACTACTCTAACCTCTAAGACCCTCAGACTCTGCTACGGATTTTGACTATGGAACTTTCTATATCCTCGGACTCGGCAAGTACTTGACCGTTCTTTATCTACACTCAGGCCTTGCCACGCTACTATGCCACATCCTGGACATGCCCCCTCTGCTGTCGGTGCATATACTCTACATCCCACCTCAGTACAGGGGACTGGTCTGGTCTGCGGGCTGCACAGCGTGACAGTACTGTACTTTATGAGGTGGGTGGCATACTGTGATTTTTATTTGGGGGTGTGGGGATCAAAACATTATGATGACCTGTTGAAAATATTTCTTTGAACTAGTAATCCAGCATACTGCACCGACACACTTTATTCGAGCAAATGCCCGATTTGTACCTGGCAGATACTTGGAATCCGCCGCTGCTCACCTCTTGCATGCTGCGTTGCGTTTGCCTTCCCAGCCACGGTTCATGCCTGGCTGACGGGGGATCTGATCTGTTAAATGATAACCAGAAGAATTTACTAGGCGGCAATGTTTCGTTTGTCCACCAGATGGCATAAACTCATGATAACCAGAAGAATTTACTAGGCGGCAATGTTTCGTTTGTCCACCAGATGGCATAAACTCATGACTTAAGTAATGTGTGGACTTTGCAAGTTGTTTCGTTTACTATACCAAAAAAGATACTTTATCCCAGTACAGTATGCTACCGTATTGTAACTTGTCCTTGAGACTGAAGAAAGAGTTTCAAAAAATGTATCAATTTAGGCTTTACATACAGTACTGTATTAAATAAAGACAAAGATCATTTTCGCTTACACTATTCTACAGAGACATGAGTGTTCAAGTGGAGCCCGCTTTCCAAAAACCTGACAGAAGTTATGCTTATTTGATATGGGCCGCTATTAATGCAACAGAGGATAAGATGGCAACAGATGTTCAAATTTATCAGTATTTTATCGAAAATTATGACTTTTACAGATTTTCGCCAACTCCTCATTTGTGGAAGCGCGCAATAAGGAAAAGGTTATGTAGTGACCCCTGTTTTCACCGTATTGAGCCCCAATTTGTTGGAGGGTATTGGTGTGTGGCACCGGGTTTTTCCCGTATCTATGATAATGGAGGCGGCAAAAGGCGAAGGGTCGTGTTAAAACGAAATAAGAAGCGACAGTCCCTGCCAAGCAATGCGCCAGAACCAGAACCAGAACCAGCAGCAGCACCAGCTTATCATGATGCCCTCGCCATCGGTGACAACCCTGAGATGGATTTCGCAGCCAGTTTTGATGAAGCTTGCATGTACCTAAGCGATTTCCCGCTGACTACAGGTGGGCTAGTCCCTCTGAAAACTATCGACGTGGGTGATGATGAAAGCTGGACTGGAAGTGGGCCGGCGCCGGCGCAAGCTGAATGGGAAATTCAGTAATACAGTATGGTGAGTACTATTATTTTGGTGGGGCTGGCTGGGTACTTCTTTAGGGGGCTGACCATTACTGTACATTAAAACTTTTCATTTTGTTTTTCCTCAGAAAAGAAAACAGACCATACTGTTGTGCTGAACTGTATTTAACTGTATTTAACTTACTATTTTAACTTGCTGTACACACACAGGACCTGTACAATTCCAGTCCCCGAGGGCCGCAAACAGGCACGGTTTTCAAGGTTGTCCTGGGTGCAGGCCTGACTGACTGTTTTGCACACCATTCCACTGTACTGTATACTGTATGTTTCTTTAATAAAGGAGATGTTGCGTTTTGTATACTGTATTTTATGAATAAAGATTTTTTTTAATCACAGGTAAGTCCATACTGTTGTGCTGAACTGTATTGTACATGTTTTGACCTGATGTACTTAAATAAAGGAGATGTTGTTGTGTGTTTTTTAACTTGTATTTATACAGAAATGTTTTAACTTACTGTACACACACACACAGGACCTGCACAATTCCAGTCCCTGAGGGCCGCAAACAGGCACAGTTTTCAAGGTTGTCCTGAAAACCTGGCCTGTCTGCTGCCCTCGAGGACTGTACTGGTGCAGACTGTTTTGAAGACCATCCCACTGTATATGTTTTGACTTTAATAAAGGAGATGTTGGGTTTTGTATATTTTATGAATAAAGAATTTGTTTTTAAAACATGTGACTGTTAACCATACTGACTGACTGTAAATGTTTTTACTTTCTATACATAAATGTTTTCACTACTGTAGCAGTAAACCATACACCTGTTGATGTTTTGAATTGCTGTGCACTTAAAATGTTTCTACATTGTACAGTATTTGTAAATAAATGTTTTTGTACTTACTCCACCAATAAAAGAACATGTTGATTTGTTTTACATTGTTCCATTGGCTCCTTTGCTACTGTAACAAAATACAGTGTTTCTAGAATGTCGAGGCATACTGCACTGTATACTGTAGGCATGCTCAGTATAAGAGTATTAAAAAAAATAGAAGACACATACTGTACTGTACTGTATGTACTGGCACTGTAATACATGTAGAATAAATGCATAGCTTTTATTTTTTCGGGTTTATTACACAGTATACTGTATACAAAAATGTATTGTATACTGTACGGTTGGAAAACATCAGCATACTGATGTAGTATTCTATCCTAATCAATAACAACGGCCACTAAACTGTAGACTCCGGTACGTGGGTTTTTAAATTCGATTCAGCAATGTGCAGGCATTGTTACACAAAGCGATATTATCCATCGAAATCCCTCCATTAGCTGTTTTCTTTTCTGAGGAAAAACAAAATGAAAAGTTTTACTGTAATGGTCAGCCCCCTAAAGAAGTTCCCAGCCAGTCCCACCAATAATTTTCTCGGGGGGCGTCTCCTGTTCACATGCGCATGCGCCTACCGTCGATGTAATGACACGCATATGCGTTTCAAGAAGGTTCCAATGCGCATGCGCCTAGCGTTCCACCAATTGTTCAGTATCTGCAGTACAGTACTGTAGAAGCCGCTCAGCCAATGATATTGCTTACAGGAGAATCGCTTGACTTTTGAATTGCACCGATATTGATACTGTATTGTCAAAATAAAAAAAAAACAGAAAATAATACGGCAACAATACTCACCATAGAATTTCCCATTCAGCTGGCACCGGCGCCGGTCCACTGCCAGTCCAGTGTTCTTGATCATCCATGTCGATAGTTTACAGCGGGACTAGTCCACCTGTAGTCAGCTGATGAGGCTGGAAATTGCTTAGGTACATGCTGTGAGGTCCGGGGGAACACCTCTCCCTAAGGGGGTTCCTCCCGCGACCTCACTTACCTGCGCTCCGGCTCCCCCCCTTCACCGCCGCGGGCGGGATCTTCCTTCCCCTCCCCGCGGCGGCTACTGAACTCGCGCATGCGTGCGCACGGCCGAGGACGTTTACGTCCTCCCTCAGGGGGAGTTCCCGCCCCCAGCTGGGGCCGCGCGCTCCTCTCCCGCGCGGCGCACATGCTTGATGCGCGTGCACCACTCACAAGCTGCACATCCAGCGCAGCTGTGGTAAGTTTCTCCCTTCCAATCTCCATCTTCCCTGGGGCCGCTCCCTCGTTACTCCCCCTCTCCCTGTTGGTCCTTCCTCCTACTTATACCTTGCTCAGCCATTCATTATTTGGCTTAGCATAGGTTTGTATGACCTGTGTTAACCACGGTCGTGCCTGCCTCAGTTCCTGTCTCTTTTTGTCTCCTTAGTAATCCCTTGCGTACCGAACCAGCCTGGCTTTGGATCCGCTCTTGTCTTCTGCCCCTGGTCTGTATCCTGACCTCCTGGACACCCCTGGTCTGTATCCTGACCTTCTGGACACCCCAACCCCTTTACCTCGGTTTGCGGATTCCGACCTACCTCCCGGCTCTGGACCCAAGGCTCTCGGTACCACCTATCTTCTGCAATCTCCCTTCTCGTCTGGCGAGTATCTTACTTTATCTTATACTCCCAGACAGTTCCAGACGCCTATTTTCCACTTTCCAGGCGTGTCCCCGTAGCTGTGGGTGCAGTTTGTTACCCATCTCACCTCAGTTTCGTGTTCCCTACTTGTCCGTGGTGAGCACAGTGTAACATTATGCTCAGCCCAAAAGACATGGACCTCGAAGAGGTTGAGCAACCAAGCCCTATGCAGCGACTTCTCCAGCTAGAGGCGCAGCTTGCGTCCATGACGCAGGAGCTCTATAGACTCTCTTCGTTGCAGCCTTCCCCAGGCTCCTCTGCCATGGCAGCTGCGGCGTTTCCCTCCCCAGGCCTTCCCGTGGCTGTGGATCCTCGTCTCCCGGCTCCCAACCGCTATGCAGGGGATCCCCACGGGTGCAGAGGGTTTCTAAATCAGTGCGAGATGTGTGCTTATGTCCCTTGTGCTTCCCCACTGCTCGTTCAAAGGTGGCCTGTATTATGTCTCTCTTGAACGGAAAGGCCCTAGCCTGGGCATCCCCCATCTGGGAGCGGCATCCTGCCATGATGCATGACTATTCTCGCTTTCTTCGAGAATTCAGGCAAGTATTCGATACGCCTGGTCGTCAAATTACGGCAGATTCTTCTCTCTTCCATATTTCCCAGGGTACTCGTCCTGTCACCGAGTATGCTTTGGACTTCCAGACCATCGTGACGGAGACCTCCTGGAATGATGGCTTACTGTCAGCAGCCTTTTGGCAGGATCTGTCGGATGACATCAAAGACCAGCTGGCCACTATGGAGAGACCCACCAGATTGGAGGATCTCATTGCGGTCTGCATCCGCGTGGACCAGTGGCTACGAGAGAGGAGATTTGAACGCGCACTTCCTCGTACCAACTCCTCCCGATCTTCCAGCCGCTGTCTCGTCCATCACGTCCCCCAACCCATGGATGAGCCCGAACCGATGCAGCTCGGAGGTCATCGTCTATCCGCGTCTGAGAGACAGCGCCGACGAGATGGTGGACTGTGCCATTACTGCGGTCATCCCGGTCATCTGCTGGTAAGCTGTCCTCTGCGACCGGGAAACGCCAGGACCCAATGAGGTATGAGAGGGTCTCATTGGGCATAATCTCTTCTCCTCTTTCTTCATCTAAAGTACTTCCCAATCGTATAATGCTGCCTATTTTTCTGGCCTGGAATAACTCCCTGATCCCCGCCTCTGCATTTATAGATTCTGGGTCTCAGGGGAACTTTATTGATCAGAGTTTTGCCTATAGGAATGGGATTCCCTTTCGATCTAAGGCTGTTCCAGTTGGTCTGGAGGCCATAGACGGGCGTCCACTCCAACCAGCCTTTATTTCTCTGGAGACTTGTTCTCTATCCCTCTCCACGGAGGACGGTCACCAAGAGAAGATTATCTTGGACGTGATCCACACTCCATCGGTAAATGTAATTCTGGGACTCCCCTGGTTGCAACTTCATAACCCACAATTAGATTGGGTTGGTAAGGAGCCCATACGATGGAGCCCCCAGTGCCTAAAGACCTGTCTTCCCCCCAAACGGACGTTAGCTGGAGTGACATTATGGAACTAGAGAGAGTGCAGAGAAGAGCCACCAAATTAATAAAGGGGATGGACATTCTAACTTATGAGGAGAGGCTAGCTAAATTAGATTTATTTACATTAGAAAAGAGGCGTCTAAGAGGGGATATGATAACTATATACAAATATATTCAGGGACAATACAAGGAGCTTTCAAAACAACTATTCATCCCATGGGCAGTACAAAGGACTCTGGGCCATCCCTTAAGGTTGGAGGAAAGGAAATTTCACCAGCAACAAAGGAAAGGGTTCTTTACCGTAAGGGCAGTTAAAATGTGGAATTCATTACCCATGGAGACTGTGATAGCAGATACAATAGATTTGTTCAAAAAAAGGTTGGACATCTTGTTAGATGGGAAAGGTATACAGGGATATACCAAATAAGTATACATGGGAAGGATGTTGATCCAGGGATTAATCCGACTGCCAATTCTTGGAGTCAGGAAGGAATTAATTTTTCCCCTTTATGGGGTTTTTTGTTTGCCTTCCTCTGGATCAATAAGTAAGTATAGATATAGAATAAAGTATCTGTTGTCTAAATTTAGCATACAGTAGGTTGAACTTGATGGACGTACGTCTTTTTTCCACCTCATCTACTATGTAACTATGTAACTATGTAACTATGTAACTATGGAATTACCCGCAGAGTATAAAACTTCCCTTCCAATGGTCTACTGGGACCTGGCGGACGTTTTTGATAAGGTATGTTCTGAAGTGTTACCTCTCCATAGAGACTTTGACTGTCCAATTGAGCTCCTTCCCGGTGCTACCTTACCCAAGAGCCGTTCTTACCCCCTATCCATACTCGAGTATATTCAGGATAACTTGAGGAAAGGTTTTATCCGCAATTCTTCATCTCTAGCTGGAGCTGGATTTTTTTTTGTTAAGAAAAAAGATGGTTCCTTGCGCCCCTGTTTTGACTACAGAGGTCTTAACAAAATTACGATCAAGAACCGTTACCCCCTGCCACTCATTTCCGAACTCTTCGATCGCCTACAGGGGGCAACAATTTTTTCCAAACTTGATCTCCGCGGAGCCTATAACCTTGTCCGCATCCATCAGGGCGACGAATGGAAGACCGCCTTTAACACCCGGGATGGGCATTATGAATATCTAGTCATGCCTTTCGGCCTGTGTAATGCCCCGGCGGTCTTCCAGGAGTTTGTCAACGAGATCTTCCGTGATCTCCTCGACAGCTTCGTTATCGTATACCTTGACGATATCCTTATTTTTTCCAAATCCCTCTCTGACCACATTCAACACACCAAATTAGTCCTGTCCCGCCTTTGGGAGAACAACCTCTATGCTAAACTAGAGAAATGTTCTTTACATCTTTCTTCCATTCCCTTTCTTGGATATATCATTTCTAGCACTGGCTTCTCTATGGACCCAGTCAAACTCAAGGCTGTCTTAGAATGGCCACAACCCACTTCCCTGAAAGCCATACAGCGATTCTTGGGTTTTGCGAATTACTATCATAAATTCATCAAGAATTTTTCTTCTACCGTGGCCCCCATTACTGCCCTCACCAAAAGGGAGCTAACACAGCAGTCTGGTCTCCTGTAGCTCTCCAAGCTTTCGACTCCCTCAAAAAATCTTTTGCTTCTGCTCCTATTTTGCGTCACCCTGATCTCGGGCTTCTTTTTACGCTAGAGGTAGACGCATCCGACGTCGGTGCTGGCGCCATTCTCTCTCAGAGACAGTCCCCACAGGCCAAACTTCATCCCTGTGGGTTCTTTTCAAAAAAAAATTCTTCGGCAGAACGGAACTATGACGTCGGAAACAGAGAGCTCTTGGCTATTAAACTCGCGCTTCAGGAATGGAGACATCTTCTGGAGGGAACGGAGACCCCAATTTCGATCTTTACTGATCATAAAAACTTACTTTACATTGAGAGTGCACGTCGCCTTGGGGTGCGTCAGGCTCGATGGTCTCTTTTTTTTCCGAGATTTAATTATCTCATATCTTACATTCCTGGTTCAAAGAATCAAAAGGCAGACGCACTTTCACGTCAATTCCTGTTTGAGGACAATTCCGAGGTTATCTCCGAAACAATCTTACCCTCTAAATATATTGTTTCGGCCAATTCTTTTGATATCCTGTATCAAGTTATGGCAGCACAGTCTAATCTCCCGAGGGGCCTTAAGGTGCCAGTTGGCAGTCTGTATGCAGCTCCACGCTTCCTTAAGAAGATTCTTGAGTGGGGTCATTCTTTTAGGTCAGCCGGTCATCCAGGCATTAGCAGGACTTCTGACCTCATTGGTCGTACCTTCTGGTGGCCAACCATGTTGCAGGACATTTCAGAATACGTAAAAACTTGTCCAATCTGCGCCCAGGTTAAGACCGCTTGTAAAAAGCCGTACGGCCTTCTACAACCCCTCCCTATACCAGAACGCCCATGGAGTCATCTGTCCATGGACTTTGTGGTGGAACTTCTAACCTCTAAAGGGATGAACACCATTTTGGTTGTCGTGGATCGTTTTTCCAAGCAGGCCCATTTCATTCCTCTCAAAGGCCTACCCAATTCCCCTACCTTGGCAGACATTTTTGTTAAAGAGATATTCCGCATTCACGGAGTTCCTCTTTCCATCGTATCTGATCGAGGTACACAATTTGTCTCAAAATTTATGCGAGCCTTCGCTCGCAGGATGGATATCACCCTCCATTTTTCGTCCAGGTATCATCCCCAAACTAATGGGAAAACCGAGAGAACGAACCAGACTCTGGAGCAATACCTCCGATGCTTCATCGCAGACAGCCAAGACAACTGGGTAGATTTACTTCCGTGGGCAGAGTTCTCCCATAACTCTTTAAAGAATAGCTCCACGTTGAAATCCCCTTTTTTCATTAATTATGGTTTTCACCCGGGTCAGCTGCCCATCACCTCAGTTCCTTCCGGGGTTCCAGCGACCGATGACCGAATCAAGGATCTTCAGGAATCCTGGAAAAGGAGCCAAGAGGCTTTGAGAAACGCAACCCAAAGACAAAAGACACAGGCAGATCGTCACCGTCGTCAGGCACCAGTCTTCAAACCAGGGGATAAGGTCTGGCTCTCCTCCCCCTCCCCTCCTTCTCCCCCCCCACCAACTCCCCTAACCCCCCCACCCCCCACATTCATTCATTTTATATGTTTTTCTGTAATTGCTTTATTGTGATTTTTTTCAACAGTTGCAATTCTTACATGTGGTCTTGTACAGTCACATTAGATATAATGTTACATAGTATATCTTATTTATCCAGGTTTACTATCCTTTGTCCATCATCTGTATTATTATGCTTAACATATTTTGATGCAGTTTGTTTATATTTCTCATTTTATGTTGATACTTAGTGAGTCTGGTTGCCATTGTTTTTAATTTTTTCATCAGTTGCAGGGTTTGGGAATGTTTTGTATGTATACTTTCATTAGTGCACATCTAGTTATGTCATACATCTGCAATCTGTTTTTTAACCTGTGTAATTTGTATTCCCTGAATGATTTGTCCATTTAATCACCTGTTGATCATCCACCGGCCACAGGTGTTTTGAGTGCTGACATCTCATATTAGGGCTGCGTGTGCACTGGCGGATCACTCTTTGACAAAGGCTCCCGGGCTGAAACGCGTCAGAGGATCCGCCATACTCTTTTATCCTGATGTGTAAATAAACGTTTTTTCTACACCACCACGACCTGCTACGGGTTTTCATTCGGCTGCGCGCCGTTCCTGCCTCCTACGGGGGGAGTGTTCTTTTGCTGCTCAACTCTACTGGCTGCACGCCGGACAGCTGCCTTGCCTGTGTTCCAGGACTATGGGGGATTCACCCGACAGAAGCAGAGAGAAGCCGGCTGATGGTCTGTGGATCACCGGCATCATCATTATCTTCACTGCTGGCTTGTCATCAATCCTACAACCGTGAGTCTACTCATGCAATTTACTGGTGCTCTGTGGAGAGCTATTTGCTTATTTTGAAAGACTTTGATCTATCGGTTTGTTCTTGGAGAGTAGCCAGCTCCTTTCAGTTCATTATTCTCAGGATGCAGCTGTCTTTTGACTCTAAGAAGCGCCTGTTTAGTTAACCCTTTGGTTCCCTGGTATTCATGCATATCTCCAAGAACATTAGACTGAAGACTCCAAGCCACAAGCTGGCTCCCAGGTTCTTGGGTCCATTCCCAGTAGTAGAACGGATCAATCCTGTGGCATATCGTCTGGAACTTCCTCCATCCATGAGGATACCCTCTGTGTTCCATGTGTCACTGCTGAAACCTGTCTCCCAGAGTCCGCGGTTCCATAGGACACCGATTGACCCTAAACCAGTCATAGTTCAGGGGCAGGAAGAGTTTGAGATTCAGTCTATTCTGGATTCCAGGAGGACGAGGGGTTCGGTGCAGTACCTGGTGCATTGGAAGGGCTTTGGCCCAGAAGAAAGATCTTGGGTACCCTACAATCAAATACATGCTCCCAGACTCCTGAGACTCTTCCACTCTAAATTTCCCCAAAAGCCATATTGGAGTCGTCCTGAGGCCGCTCCTCAAGGGGGGGGGTACTGTGACGTCCGGGGGAACACCTCTCCCTAAGGGGGTTCCTCCTGCGACCTCACTTACCTGCGGTTCCGGCTCTCCCCCATCGCCGCCGCTACTGAACTTGTGCATGCGCGCGCACGGCCGAGGACGTTTACGTCCTCCCTCAGGGGGAGTTCCTGCCCCCAGCTGAGGCCTCACGTGCCTCTCCCATGCAGCGCACACGCCTGATGCGCGTGCACCGCTCACAAGCTGCATATCCAGCGCAGCTGTGGTAAGTTTCTCCCTTCCAATCTCCATCTTCCCTGGGGCCGCTCCCTCGTTACTCCCCCTCTCCCTATTGGTCCTTCCTCCTACTTATACCTTGCTCAGCCATTCACTCTTTGGCTGAGCATAGCTTTGTATGACCTGTGTTAACCACGGTCGTGCGCGCCTCAGTTCCTGTCTCTTTTTGTCTCCTTAGTGATCCCTTGTGTACCGAACCAGCCTGGCTGTGGATCCGCTCTGGTCTTCTACCCCTGGTCTGTATCCTGACCGCCTGGACACCCCTGGTCTGTATCCTGACCTTTTGGACACCCCGAACCCTTTACCTCGGTTTGCGGATTCCAACCTACCCCCCGGCTCTGGACCCCAGGCTCTCGGTACCACCTATCTTCTGGAATCTCCCCTCTCGTCTGGCGAGTATCTAACTTTACCTTTTACTCCCAGACGGTTCCAGACGCCTATTTTCCACTTTCCAGGCGTGTTCCCGTAGCTGTGGGTGCAGTTTGTTACCCATCTCACCTCAGTTTCGGGGTCCCTCCTTGTCCGTGGTGAGCACAGCGTAACACATGCAAGCTTGATCGAAACCGTCTCAGGCTCAGGGTTGTCACTGACGGTGGGACCGTTATTGGAAGCCGGAGCTGGTGCATTGCTTGGCGGTGATTCTCATTTCTTAGTTGGTTTTAACACGACCCTTCGCCTTTTGCCGTTTGCATGATCATAGATACAGGAAAAAGCCGGTGATACACACCAATGCCCTCCAACAAATTGTGGCTCAATACGATAAAAACAGGGATCGCTACATAACCTTTTCCTTATTGCACGCTTCCACGTATGAGGAGCTGGCGAAAATTTGTAAAAGTCATAGTTTTCGATAAAATACTGATAAATTTGAACAACTGTTGCCATCTTATCATCTGTTGCATTAATCGCGGCCCATATCAAATACGCGTAACTTCTGTAGGGTTTTTGGAAAACGGGCTGCACTTGAACACTCATGGTGGGCGGCGGGTCTCTGTAGAATACTGTAACCGAAACTGGTCTTTGTCTTTCTTTAATATGAAAAGCCTAAATTGATACATTTTTGCAACCTCTTCCTTCAGTCTCAAGGCCAAGTTACAATAGCACACTGTGGTATCTTTTTTAAACGAAACACCTGCAAGTCGACACATTACTGAAGCACAAGCGCATTACAATTCATGAATATCTGCCATGTGGCGGACACGCGAAGAATTGCAACCTATTAAATCCGAACCATTCTCAATAAACGCATCAACCGCGTTCCAACCGCGCATGACCCGTGGCTGAGAATGCAAAATTAATGCGGCTTTCGCCAGGTGAAGAGCGTCGCATTCCAGGAAAAAGCCAGGGAAAAACCGGCGATGTGTTATACTCAGATGAGCCGCAGCAGTAATGAGTTCATTGTTGACTCCCCTTTGGATCTTGAAATCCAAGAATTAAATCTCTGACTGGCTATGTTCCAAAGTCAATTTAAAATTGAAGTCATTATTGTTCAGGAAATTGACAAAGTCTTGGAGGCTCTCAAGGTTACCTCGCCATAGCACAAGCACATAATCGATGTAATTGACCCAGATGTCAATTTGGTCTGTGTACCTCTCGAGTTCCTCTGAAAAGACAAACTGTGTGTAACACCCCTATCCACCCTACCCTCTGCTGCAGAGATAGGGTGTGCACATATTTCAGTCTCTCCTTGCACTGCAGAGAGAGTTTCTACCTGCTTCAGCATAGTGTAGCACAGTCAGTTTTTACCTTTAGTCTCAGGTCTTCTTTGGTGGATCCAGGCCAAGGCTTGTAGTGAGGAGTACAACAAGTAGAAAAGGGTGCCAGGAACTTTTAACAGGATGCTTGCTTTATTGTCAACAGGATCAGCATACCAAACAGCATAGACAGGATAGGCTTTCAGTCTCCCTCTCATGCAGCAGTCTCCCCTTTGCCAGCAGTTCCTCCCAGGACCCAACCGAACCCTGGATAGGAGGGGAGTAGGCTCAGCTCCAGGTCCCTACTTAAACCTGGGCTATAGCCCTGCTCCCTGCAGCATGGGAACCTCTGCCTGCATCAGTCACCCATTGACTCACTCCACCAGCCCAGCACAAAACAGAACCCTCTCTCTAGGGTGGGTCCCTACATTATATACCCAGGGGGTGTAAACCTTTCCCCCTCTCTTCTCTGGGCAAAACATGCAGTAGCAAGTTTGTCACCCCACCGGTCACATGACCAACTAGAACTCTCCAGGCCCTGCCAGACAAGAATGTGCCTGTAGATTGTAATAATATAGCAGCTGGGAGACAGCTCACATGCAGGACCATGTGACAGGGGTTTAACCCCAACACTGCCAGAGCTTTCGTGCTAATAGGGCTTGATTTTTGCAAGGGGGCTACATGTGCTTCCCACCATCCAGGTACAGGTTGGCATAGTATGGGGTGCATATTATCCCCATCGCTGTACCCTGGGTCATTAAACTACAGTCAGCATTTTTAGTTTAACATAAAGAATAATACCTACCTGAATTTCGTCCCGGGCAAAGGGTTAATATCTGCCACATTACACTGAGCAATGGGAGACCCTAATCACAAGAAACACTCTGAATCTACTGTTTATAGGGATATACAGTACCGACACACTTTATTCGAGTGTGGTCGGTACCGCAAGCCGGGAAATCTCCCGGCTTGCTAGTGGCCGCCCCTCGGCGTGCCGCGCGTCATAGACGCGCGGTCACGCGTCTTCGGGAGCGTGCGCCCCCTGCACGCGCGTCCAGGGGCTCCCCGAGGGAGCCCTGGTGTCCCGCGATCGCGGGACAGCGGCAGGGGGTTCCGGGGGACCCGGCGGACCCGGCAGCGGTAGGGAGAGCGCCCCGATCGAAGGGCGCTCTTCCGCTGCTTCGGCGCGCGCCCGTCACTCTCGGGCGCGCGCCAGGCTACTGCTGCGGCAGAGAACGGGCAAATGCTCGAATAAACTCTGCCGCAGCAGTACAAGAAAGCGGTTCTGGCATTATTACCAACAATTGAAACATCTATATGCTGACTTTATCTCTGATATAAATACCCAGGGAATCTATAGTAGCATACATTCCTTCAAGATAGAGGATACTGATTGTAGTATCATATCCATAGGTATTACCAGGTACCAATACAGCCCATACTAGGAAGCTGTGAATACACACTTACCTTTGAGTACACATATATATATGGAGTAGGAGGGAATCCTCTGTGCAGGAACCACTGCCAGACCAAAGTGTTAGCAGTTACCGATATGCACTGATAGGGGGCACACTGACACTGCTTTGTCTGAAAACTGGCTCACCCTATCAGACACCACCTAGCTGTCAGATACTATACCTGTTAACCTCAGAAGGACTATCATCTAGTCTATAACACTGCATGGATGAATCATTTGTATACACTATATACAGTGCAGAGTTACACGCCGTACGATATACGAACTTCCTAGACAGAGTAATCGGTCAGTTCTATTTACTTAGGGCGGTATGGCATTATTACATAATATCCTACCATTTGAGCAGGCTTTTAGGCACAGTTGTTTGTTGATTTACCGACCCGTATCGCCGTTATTTAGGAGCCTATATTTGGTTTCATTTTTGAAACCAATAAAACTATATTTTTAATTCTTCAACAAGTTTTTACCTTGGGAGTATGAGTGCAATTTAGTCTGGGACCTTTTTCTTGGTTTGAGCTAAAAACAAAGTAAGTGGATCTGATTTAAGGAACAAAACACAATAATAAGAAATATGAGTGTGTGAAGATTGAGATAATGTGTGTGGCTATCATCACCTCCATTTTGGCCTAAACCACCATTTTCTAAGTGTTTGCTTATATGAATGTTTATTTGTTTCATTTTGTGAATGAATGAACTGTGAATGTTTGAGTCTGCAGAGTATCGCTCCTAGACATAACTAACCCTTGTGTAATTCCTACAAGGCATGCAAGAATTGAAATAGCATTCGTAAGCGATTTCTCCTATCTTAGACATTCCTGCTGATCTTAGGCTTTATTATCTAACAGTTACAGTGTATACAGGGCTGAACAGAGTAACTCCCTTATGTCACAAGGTTAAGAGGCCCACATTATGGTAAATTATCGATAAGAATATAGCATATGCAGCATATTAAGGTATCAACCAATATGTATTTTTGCATGTCATCATATTATCATTTATCTCTAAGCCAGCCCCCTTAAGGGGTGTATTACTCATTTTGAAATGTATAAAATGTGATCCAAGCAATATGTTTTCAGAGGCTTGAGTTCTTTCTGAATTCTTGTCTCCCAATTGTGCCTTGGTACAGATAAACTCATGTTGTTACTTTTTTGAACCCTTGACTCATTGATTTTATTTCTACGCTTTGACAGATGGCGCATTCCTTGAATAGGGACCCCAATACCTCGGGACCAGGAGACCCCAGACGGAGCAGCTGCTACATTACTCAAACGTGCGCAATTGGAATAAGGTAAGGCTTTATCCTTTTTAACAACAAAAAAGCCGTTACATTAATTGTTTGAGTAATTTGTAGACAGTTTGTTCTTTACCTGAGTGACGGGACACCCTGTATCACGTGAGTTTATCAATATTATACTGATTAGGTATTGTTGTTTTTGTATTATTGCCATAAACTCAGGTTATACCGTGTGCCGCTAAACGGCAGGGCCAAGTAAGGGCCCGGAAGGTATAATAATTAATAAGGTGTTAAGTCTCCTAAAACTTGGGGAGAGGACTATTGTTAAGGAACAGCAGGAAACTATTTTTAAGGCCACTGGTCCTTAACTCTATATTCTACTTATATTATACCAAGGGTTGGGGCACCTTATTGGTACATGGTCAGCTAACGTTGATCGGTGTAATATTGGTACATGGTCAGCTAACGTTGATCGGTGTAAGGTACATGGTCAGCTAACGTTGATCGGTGTAATACAGGAGAATTATGGGGAAACCTACGTTCTCAGCAGTTGCCGGCGAAGGGTACGTCCCTTGAAATTATGTGTGGACTTTATGGCAATAAAATGTTTTAAAAATGGATATTTAGTGACGCAGAATATATTAAATAAGAAGGAAAGTGAAACATATCAGGCTCTGATTTAAAAATAACCGCAGCATTAGTGGACCCCCCTTTTTTCTAACCCCCTTTTCCTCATCTCCCTTTCCTCACCCCTTTTTCCTCTTCCCCCTTTTCTCACCCTTTTTCACTGAAAAGGATTTGCATGTCTGTGAGGCACAGGAGTTGCATGTCTGTGAGGCACAGGAGTTGCATGTCTGTGAGACATGGAAGTTAATTAGTAACCTAGGAAGAAATGGCTTGAATTTAAGAATGTTAAAGTAGTTTTTTAGGAATGAATGCATTAATACTGCATGGAAAAAGAAGGGGACATCCTCTTTAAATGTTTTTTGTTTTTATCTTAGAAAGCTCATAGAAACTAGTTTGATGGCATAATAATATACATGTCATGGAGTAAAGTGTTTGTATGTCACTCTGATAGTTAATGTATGTATGTATGAATGTCTTTATTCATATAGCGCCATTAGTGTACATAGCGCTTCACATTGTCACTTGTTGTACTAATCATAAAAATAACAAATAATCTCTTGTAAAAGGGTCATTTAAGTTTAAACCCTTTTGTCAAAGTGTATTACGCCTGCTGCCATTTACAAGGCATGACAGTAGCATTTAAAATAAACCTAGGAATTATTGTATGTTAAAGTCTGTTAGTGTAATATTTTAAAAGAGAATGAAAATTTGGCAGTTGTAAAAAGAAGTCATTTCACCCTGACTCAAATATGAATTTGTATTTTTCACTGTAGCAATTTTTGTTCCTGGGCGTAGGAGATACTGTGTTACAATATTTAAATGAAGTTTTAAATTTAAATTTTATGTGCTGATTTAGAGGAGTCAGGACTAAAAGCAAGGTATATCTAGAATGCAAAGTTTTAAAAAGTAAATGTTTATTTTTTATTTAAACAAAAAAGAAAGAGTCTGATCTTATGGAGTAAGGAAGCTTTATTAAGTTTTACTCTAGCCCACAAGATTAAGATCATGTTGGAGTTTTGTAGAAAGGAGAATGAATGTTGACGGAAGATAAACTCAGAGAACTTGTGTATATGTGTGTGTGGGTGTGTGTAAGAAAGATAAGAAATTAATAGTAAATAAAACAATACGATTTTTGTTTTATAGGAAGGGTTGCAGAGATGGTTTTGTTTTTGTGTTATCAAGGTTTCTCTGTTCAAACTTATACTGTATTAGGAAACTAACGGTTTGTTTTCTTAAATACACTGCTCGTCTGATTTTTGAACAGTAGTCATTTAAAAGAGGGAAGGTTAAAAGCAGCCAAGCGGGCTGGCAACCCTCCTCCAGCTTAAGGAATGTACAAAGACCACGTTCCAGACATGAAAAGTTAACTAGAAGCTGAGAGAAAAAAAAATTGTTTAAAAGCAGGTTAGTTATAGTATGGGGAAAGAGAATGATACTGTAATGTATTTATTTTTGGACTAAGTTTGCAGGATCAAACAGGTCTGTTTTTTTTTTTTTTATCTTATTTTTTGTAAAGTTCATTTTGCTCTGTATCAGAGAAATGTGAAATTATGCTTATTTATTGTGCTTTCTGTTTTTTGTATCTATTTTAGGATAAATACCTCATAGTTTATGGGCATCTCCCAACAACAGTACTGGGTGTCTTAATTTGAACCCTGATCTATAGCCTCTCATTTTAAAGAATGCAACTGTAGGCAATCTAGATTTTATTTTTTAAAGCAGTAGCTATTGTCAAATTCATGATGTATATATTTAAATCTCAAGCTGCTGATGTTTTAAATACCATCATTCTTTATGTCGTATATTGTTCACATGTCATAGGATTTGCATATGAACAAAAGAGAGGATAATTTATATGATTTTCCATTACACACCTGTCAATAGGCGGACTCTACCTATTTTGTTCATTGCAACATTACCTTATGTGTGTTGTTTTGTTATGTATACCCCTCCTCTTTACATTTTCCAGCATAACTATTGGATAGCTTTATTTTGAGCCTGTTTGGGAACTAAGAATTAATGTGATGAGCTGCTACTCTGCAGTGTTTTGTGGTGAAGCTAATTAGCATTGTTAGTATATTATGGTCATGGGCCCCTCATGTTCTGATAGGGATTTAAACTCGTGTTCATATTAGCATTTTTGTTTACCGTATACTGTCCGTTTCGTTCACATGGGGACTCTTTTATTTATGATTTATTAGTTGTCATTTTATGCATTTCGTAAGTTTTTAGCTTGTAAAAAAAGTTGTATACGTTTTAGTTGTGTTATAGTTAAGTTTATGTGGATATTTCCCATTTGGTCTGTAATAAATTTGATATTAGTGGTATTAGTTATTTAACTGGTACTTTATGTATATTTTACAGTTTACGAGTGCAAGCTTTAGGGACTTTTAGTGACAACCTCTTGTCACTTATCAGTGTTTTCTTATGATACTTTCCTATGCACCTTTTGATTTCTTTCTTTTGTAATTGGTGAGCAAGGTATTTTTTGTGTTTATTTTATACGCGGATGCCAAGATAATGGTGAAAAACAAAAACAAATTTTTTTTGTGCTGATACTAAATTATAGTGGCTAAAAGCGCTCTCCTTGTGCTTTTATTAATGAAATGTTTAAGTCTCTCAAACTTAGGTGCAGCTTATACAGTCTACCAAGGAGAATACAAAGCAGCATCATCGCAAGAAAAAAGTGCCTGCACCACCGTAAACAGTTAACAAAGACAAAGAATCATCAAGCCAGCGTTTTTTACCAACTGTTAGTGTATCTAGGCACAAGAATCCTAGAACATTTAACCACCGAGGAATTAAGACTTCAGGCAAGGCCCGGTCTTAAACGAACAATTTGTTTTTTCTGAACTCAATATTATCAAGGCCCGGACTTAAATGAACAATTTGTTTTTTCAGGACTCAATAGTATTATTTTTTTATGCTTTAGAGTGTGTTTTAAGATGTATGCCCCGCTAGGCAAGATCAGCCTACGCCATCCAGATGATGACAAGGGATGATCAGTTTTGAAATATTTGTAATGTTTATTGTTTTGTGGTCACATAATTGTGCAGACAATCATACAATCTTGCACAATGCTACACAGGTTTATGGGTCACAAGGGAATATATACAATGATTCCCTGCCATACTCTAGTGACCCCCAATGACGTAAAAGAGAATTACATTTAACCCCTTGAGTAGGGATACCTTACACTAATGCCGAATTTAAAATGATGAAATGTTAATTTGAATTTGTTTACAGGGAACTTTTCTAAATCGAATTCCACTGGTAAATGAGGTTCCTTTAGGTGGATTTTGCACTGGGAAGAACAAATCAATTTATGGGTCAGGTGTCTCCACCAACTAATAAAATTTGTGTAAAAATGTATTTACAGCCCTGAACTAAAAATTTACAGGGAGGATGTGGCCTTAATTTTTCAGTTTTGATTAAGATAGTAAAAAGTGCTTGCACAAATTCTAGTTTACCTAGGGGAGTGTATTGGCTTTGTGGAAAATGGGCCTACAGAGTATTACCATATGGTTGGACAGGGTCCTGCTATCTAGGTACAATTGTACCTGCCTTTACAACGACCCACTGGCAGGATCAGGAATAGCAGAGCCACTTCCAACGCACAGGGGTTGAAAAGTAGTCTATGGAAAGAACAATTTTGGGCTAGCTTATTTCCTAATGTAGGAGTTGAGTTGCTATATGACAGGCTCAATGTACTTACGGATGTACTGGATGATGTTCTCAATCATACAACTACATTCATTAATTTACTTAATCAAGAACAGGTACAGATTAGATTAAATGGCCCTACAGAATAGAATGGCTCAGGACTATATTTTAGCGTGTGTGCCCGAGTTAAAGAGCAATGTTATGTTATTTAGAGATCAAAGTGGTAAGATTAAGCATGAGGTAGAGAAGATCGCAGAGATACAGGAGAGATTAAGGAAAGGTGGAGATAAGAGGTGTGTTTCGTTAGGAATTACCAAGTTGGTTGATTTCCTAGGAGCGAAACTGATAAATGGAATTGTCTGTGTGTTTGCAGTTCTGATTGTTTTGTATGTCTGTGTCGTGTGCAGTAAATCTATACTGCAAAGGTGTGTAACACCCTCTACCCAGGCCATGCCACTGATCACAGACGACACTACGGAAGATGCAATCTCAGAAGGAAAAGTCAGTCCTCCTCAATGGAATACAGATGGAAGATGATGGCAGAAAGACCAACCTGGCTGATATGATAGCCAGCAGCTCTGTGAGTTTCCAGAACTATCAAAGCCATGCAAAAGTGGGCCCTCCAGGCCAGTGCAACGCTTCTGAGTTTTATCTGAATTATCCTTAAAAGATTATGTTTTCAAGAATAAAAAGAGAGGACTGTGAAGATTGAGATAATGTGTGTGGCTATCATCACCTCCATTTTGGCCTAAACCACCATTTTCTGAGTGTTTGCTTATATGAATGTTTATTTGTTTAATTCGTGAATGAATGAACTGTGAATGTTTGAGTCTGCAGAGTATCGCTCCTAGACATAACTAACCCTTGTGTAATTCCTACAAGGCATGCAAGAATTGAAATAGCATTCGTAAGCGATTTCTCCTGTCTTAGACATTCCTGCTGATCTTAGGCTTTATTATCTAACAGTTACAGTGTATACAGGGCTGAACAGAGTAACTCCCTTATGTCACAAGGTTAAGAGGCCCACATTATGGTAAATTATCGATAAGAATATAGCATATGCAGCATATTTAGGTATCAACCAATATGTGTTTTTGCATGTCATCATATTATCATTTATCTCTAAGCCAGCCCCCATAAGGGGTGTATTACTCATTTTGAAATGTATAAAAATGTGATCCAAGCAATATGTTTTCAGAGGCTTGAGTTCTTTCTGAATTCTTGTCTCCCAATTGTGCCTTGGTACAGATAAACTCATGTTGTTACTTTTTTGAACCCTTGACTCATTGATTTTATTTCTACGCTTCGACAAGTGTTTGTGTAAAAACACTTCTTTAAAGTTTGAAAATCTAGTTTCTGGAAAACATAATTGATGCTAATACTTTCAGTATTTTAATTTTTTAGGCAAATGTTATGCCTAAGTAAATAAAATGTAATAGATAACCATCAAAATGACTTTGTGTTATAATGTGTCACAAATCAATGTCTTTTAGTGTCATTTTGAGATATTAATAATACCTACTGTACTAACTTAAAAAGTTCAAAATAGACATACTCCAACAAGTTTTCACCTTGGGATTATGAGTGCAATTTAGTCTGGGACCTTTTTCTTGGTTTGAGCTAAAAACAAAGTAAGTGGATCTGATTTAAGGAACAAAACACAATAATAAGAAATATGAGTGTTTGTGTAAAAACACTTCTTTAAAGTTTCAAAATCTAGTTTCTGGAAAACATAATTGATGCTAATACTTTCAGTATTTTAATTTTTTAGGCAAATGTTACTCATAAGTAAATAAAATGTAATAGATAACCATCAAAATTACTTTGTGTTGTAATGTGTCATAAATCAATGTCTTTTAGTGTCATTTTGAGATATTAATTATACCTACTATACTAACTTAAAAAGTTTAAAATAGAAATACACAAAATCTCTTATTTTTAATTTCTTAGCAAATTCTTTTGTGGTTTCTGAAGCTGCAGGTGTTTAGTACACACCCTGTGTGCATTGCCTGAAATATACAAACTGGAGGAGCTTTCTTTAATTCACCCAGTGAACTTCAGCAATATCTTTTGCTTTGCATTGTAAATGAGAAATAAATCCAAAGCATAAAAAGGCAGCTCTGTGGCCTTGCTTGTACCAGACAATTTAATCAAAGTCGTGAATTAGCATTTTGTGGTTGCTAGGGAATGGCACCTCTCAACATCTGACATGAATAGCAGCACGGAGTTGTTGTCTGAGACAAAGACATATTAGAGGAAGGTTAATTTGATTCTGAGCACCATCCAATAAAGAATGAGACTATTTATGCCAGTATGTCTATCTGAAGTAACATATTAATACAAGAATTGATTGGTTACTCCCACAGTTTCACTTAAAGTCCAAAATTGTACTGGTTCTAGCTCTTTAAACATATTATATGTTTGTTCATTTACTTTATTACTTGTATAGATAAATCCATAGTTCCTTTATAGAGAATTTATTTTTTTCAAACTCAGTAGCTTATACATATGCGAGTTATTACTAATAGTCAATACTACTCACATTTCAACAAATATAATAGGCAAATAGAAATCTATGGAAACTTCTAAAGTTGCAATCAGATTGTCAGCAATGCTTGTGGGATAACAGAGAAAGAATGCGATAGTGCTGATTGCAGATATCTAAATTATTTATAGATCAATAAAAACTTTTAGAATCTGCACTCACATTCTAGCCATTCTTTTAAGCATTAAAACATGTATGTGAAACTTCTAGGGTTAACAGCACTCACAGCTTCTCATCGCCTCCAAATTGCTTGTTCTGCTCAGCACTCTGATGTCTCACATGACCGAATGATATCCCGGATGTTGGTAGAGGTCCCGAATGTGTTGGCAGAGGGTGAATGCTTCTTCATCTCCCTGACTCTATGTGTTTAACCGTTAAGGCTTCCTCGGGAGTCAATACTTGCTACCCTACATGTTACCAGTATATATACCGCTCCTCATGGGAGTGATTCCTATTTGCTCATCTATAAGATATACCAGTATATTGATTTTACTCAATCATACCAATAGGGTGATGTTGCTATGTATCTTGACAAATCTGGATACAAACATAGCTAGAATCATGAATAGATACATATTCAGACAGACTGTACAATCATATCTTAATTACCATATAATGATTAAAACATAGAGAAATTACCATAACATGTTGGGGACATACATCTCACAATCTGATTGGTTGAAGTAACATGTGACGGCAGCCATCCGTGTAAAATCTGATAACAAAATTTTAATAAACGGTGACAAGACAATTGCACACTCATAATTTGTCAATGCAAAATAAGCATTGTATGGGTAAACCCATGCGCCAACATGTAACTGCTCGCCGAACGTTTGCTTCAATACATCAGACCTCACTGCTGCCGGTGTATCACGATCAGATGGCTCTCCGGCAGTTCAGGTAAACAGTCTGTTGTTCCCAGCAGATGGTATTAGGTGCTGTGTGCGGCTCAGGGAACGTCCTCCCTTTCCTGGCAGTAGATGCACGAGCTCCTCCACCAACGTAGCTCCTTCAAACCATGTGCCCTACGCGTTTCTTCCGATTAACGGATTTCATCAGGGGATAACGTGCATTCTTATTAGGCTACTATTTAAAGTTGTTTCTGTCCAATTACAATATTAGAATAAAATACGCCCAGTAATACCCTAAATTAGGTCATCTGTGCTAACAATAATGAGTTGTGATATCAACTACTTACTACATAATGGCTAGTATACTATACATAACACAATGATATAAAAAAGATGAAAAATATATCAAAAATACAGACATACATTAGTTTCACATTTGTAAACATATAACTGCAATTATGTAAACAGTGTCCCATTATTTTTAAAAATTACTATGTTTATATTAGATTTTACCTTTCATTAGTTAATAGATGATTACAGTTATATAAATGTGTGGCAATAAATTTTAAATGTATTGTCTAGAATTGGTAAAGTGACAGAGACGTCAGAGATTATTAATAAAATGTTAGTTGATATTTTCTTTTACTTTAAATGCATATAATATAGTTTTACATATGATTTTTATTGTTTTATCAATGTACATTATATCTTTACTACTGATATAATTGGACATTGAGTTATCATTTGTTTCATCATTATAAGATAGGATTTTTTGGATAGTATAGATGTGATGATTTAGACATATAAATAAGATTAGAAATGAATAATTTTCAAAAATTAAGTTTATACATATAAACACTGTTTTAAATTGCTTGTTTCTTAATAGAATTTGTTTAAGAGACCAATTGTACAATAGTCAAAGTTGATTGCTATATGGAAAAGGAAAAAAATATATATAAAAAAATTATACAAATAAATATATATTGACATAGTATTACAATTAAAAAACACATAAACAAAATGATCTATTTGACCTCAATAGAACAATGAATATACACAATTGATATACTAGGTGAAAAGTATATATATATATATATATATATATAAAAGACAATAATGTGCATGAATTTAAATTTAAACTAAGAAACACTGGTGGAATGTGTCCAACAAGATGGAGGAAACTAATGAAAGAAATATTTAGGTTCAAAATAATAACAAATAATATAGAGAACTCATATTCTATGCTAAAAAAGAAACCAAAATTGTAGGTAGTTTGTATATATCCTAATTTATAAAGACATAGAGTGGACCATGTCACAGAATAGATCTTAGTAATGTATCAATAGACATGACTAGATGGAATTTTCATTAAATGTTTGTCAAATGTACCAAATATAATAAAAAACAATGTGATTTTCCCATAATTTTATAGACTACAGGTTATAATATGTAAAGACATATGGAAGCCTGTAAATACTAGACCCAATAGACAGGTAATATGATATAAAGGTTATATCCATTTATAAAATTCAGAGATTCATATATTTGTTTGAGGGATCGCCGAAAGAAAGAAAAGAGAGCAAGTCACAAAATCAAGCAATCCAGATAATGTAATCTATATAGATTTAATCTTTACTTATAGATTAAAATAAATAAATAACATTTTGTGATATTATTTGTGTTTAGTTGAAGGTCTATGTGCCATGTGTATTTGAATTATATATTTTAATTCAATGGATCGTATATATATATTATTCAAATGAAAGAAAAATGATCTAAGTTTATCTATATATAATATAAAGTGACAGTGAAAAAGTAAAAGTGACTCACTATGTGAATCTATATGTGCAAAAATGAAATTAATAATGATGATAAAAATTGACATGTGTATAAATATATATTAATATAAATCTTGCTACCATATGTGTATAAATAAGAAATACAAAAGTATACAGTTTCAGATCCAGGCAAAAAGCCTCCCAGTTGCCACAACCACATAAAAGAACAGAGGGAACATGCTAAACATGTTCAATCCAGACCTCTGTTCCTCCACATGAGATGTGCATAAAGGGACCTCTCTACACTATGGTGCTTGTATCAATGCAATCATTAAGACCTCTTGGACTTAATGTATCTAATACATAGATCCAATAGGTCTCTCGGGTGTTTAATTTTTAAATTTTATTTTTGGCGGTCTGTTTGTTGTTAGGAGTCTACAGTGAGGCTAGTACACATCCAGGCGCTGTTGAATCTTTCAATCAATATATAAAATAAATATATACTGCTGCGGCCGAGTTTATTCGAGCATTTGACCGTTCTCGGCCGCAGCAGTAACCTGGCGCGCGCCAGAGGGTGCCTGGCGCGCGCCGAAGACACGGAGGAGCGCCCTCCGATCGTGGCTTTCTCCCTCCCACTGCCGGGTCCGCCGGGTCCCCCGGAACCCCCTGCCGCCGTCCCCCACATCGCGGGACACCAGGGCTCCCTCGGGGAGCCCTGGACGCGCGTGCAGGGGGCGCAGGCACCCGATGACACGTGACCGCGCGTCGATGATGCGCGGCACGCCGAGGGAGTGCGGCTAGCATGCCGGGGCATCCCCAGGCTTGCGGAGCTAGCCGCACTCAAATAAAATGTGCCGCCACTGTATCTATATATATACATATATATATATATAGATATATATATATATACATATATATATATATGTAGAGGTATCAGTACCGTGTTAGCCAAGCTTCAATAATCAAAAAATAAATAGATGATACCGTTCTGTGGCTAACGAAATGCTTTTATTTGTGCGAGCTTTCCAGATACACTGATCTCTTCTTCCGGCGATGTTACAATGAATGAAGCAAGCAAAAGCTATACTATAAACAGTGTCTATTGGAATGTTATCTGTGCTGGTCCTTCCCCCGGTGTGGATGTGTTTTATGGCTGGAGGTGTCAAAAGGTTCCTGAAAGCAAGTGATGAAAGAGTGTGTATGTGTATCAGTGTGAATAAAAATGAATGGAGAGCCCACAGTATATACAGTGCTTTACAGAAGGTGTGTGTGGAGTGGGAGTGGATATAAATGGTGTGGGTGGGTGTGGAAATGTGAGAGTTAGTAGCACAACTAAAAGTGTGTGTGGATACTATATGGTCCCTATTGGTGTATAGGGATGGAAAAACAAGGAGTATAAGTATGTGTGAGAGACAGCTGTGTGTGCATACATATAGCCCAGTATATACAGACATGGCCTATAGCGCTCATGGGAAGAGAGTTCACTAGTGTCAGTAATGACTCATAAAATTTCGATCTCTGTTTAGGCCACTGCTAAGTGTCCCGAACAGTTGCATAAATTTGTATTCATGCAACCGTCTCTCTTTCGGTGTTTTAAGATTACCTTTGAGTATGGCAACCCTCATATCGTTCATCTTATGGCTAGAGTCAGAGAAATGTTCGCCAACAGGACTGTCTCTTGTTCCGCGTTTGATGCTGTGGCGGTGCAGGTCCATTCTCTTGTTTAGCCCCTGCCCTGTCTCACCTATGTAGTAGCAGCCCCCTGGGCATTTCATGCACACGATGAGGTACACGACATTGCTGGAGGAACAGGTGAACCTTCCTCTGATTTTGTATTCCCGATTCCTGTGTGGTATTTGTATTGTGTCCGCTGTGTAGAGCATTGCGCAGGTTTTGCATCTTGGGTCCTGGCATGGTTTTTTCCCGCATTCAGTTGTACTACTGAATACTTTACTCCTCACCACAACCCCATAATCTCAAGAATATTATGGTGAGGAGTAAAGTATTCAGTAGTACAGATTTATATGGTACTGTAGGTACTGTATGTATAGCCCCACTCTAGATTAGATAGGATGTATAGTGTCACAATATAGCAAACTAAGGGCCTCATGCACCGATCAAAAAAATCGCCATTATTTTTAAATCACCATTTTTTACAGTGTTGCTATCACGGTAAGCATAGAGCCCCGAATACCTGTGATAGCAACATTTTTACAATTGGCGAGTATCCTGCTGCGTGATGATCGTCGCTCTGAGAACTAGGAAATGGCGTGGCGTGTTCAAAAAGGTTATTTTGGAATTGGGCGATAATCTCGAGAGACAGCCAATTTCTTGAGCGGCTTATTTAAATGCTCCCTTTATTTTTATTATATCTCTGTGTTGTTGGGAGTGAGTGCTAGACAGAAAGAGCTAGGCATTTGGAGGATTTGTGATTGCTACAGCTGTTATGTATTTTGATAGATTTGTCTTGTGTTGTTTTGTTTTCTTAACACATTTTTGTTCTTGTGAGTTTGAAAGTGTTTTGTGAGTGCGTCGTTTAATTTGTTTATCTGTTATTTGTGAGTGTTAGAGGTATGGACTGAGGTGGGGGAGTCAGAGGAGTGATGGTGGGGTGATTGGTGGGGTGAGTGGTGTTTGTATGAGTAAGCATGTGAGTACACGTGGGAGTCAAAGGAGTGATATTGGGGTGACTGGTGGGGTGAGTGGTAGTGCTGAGGTGAGTGGAGTTTGTATGAGTAGGCATGTGAGTACACGTGGGAGTCAGGGGAGTGATGGTGTTGTGGGTGGTGGTGGGGTGACTGGTGGTGGTGGTTGCAATGGTGGTTGGCATCTGCAATCTGTTCCATTGAAATAAGGGGAGTCCAGTCAGCAGCAGCCGAGCTCACTGGTTGCAGCTAGGTGTAAGAAGCGTATAGAAAAAAACTAAATATACGTTTCAACGATGAGGAGAATAAAGTCCTTGTTACTGGTATTTTGAAGCATTATGACAGGCTGTAAGGGCACTTAGTAGGTTAGAAAATCATTTGCAATGACTGTTAAATTTATATAGCCATCTATCATCTAACATTTATGAAGTCACATTGAATGAACATTTACATATAAATGTCATTGGTTCTATATACACATGTTATTATTGATTATTCACAACCAGTATACGAATAGAGGAATGGTACAATTGTATGTAAATATTATATATTCTCATATTCATAATTTGCTTAGTGTGTATCCACATTTCTTTAATCTTCATGTCACACGCATTCTTTTTCAAACAGCGTGTTAAATAAGTGTTAGAAGTGTTCACACATTTCTTTTAAATAAATATTTGATTTTAAGATATGTGCATGACCAAAGTTATTTTGTTATATATCTAAAGGCAAGACCAGTGCAATTGTCAAAAAGGATTTGTGGGAACAGATTTGACTGTTTGTGTCTGCCTGTGGAAATCAGGTTTGAACTCATGTTAACAGCCGAAAATGATTTGATGATATAAAACGGAAATTGAAGGCGAAATAGCAAAGTGTATGTTTACATGCTTCAGGCACTGGAGGAGGCTAATCTAAGGCTCACTCCTTTGGAGGAGCAGCTGAGTGAAACATTCTTACCCGTCATGGTTGAAGGCTTGTTTGGGGATAGGGATATCGGTGTTTACGATCAACCGTTTCCCCCAGGTAAGTACTTTTACATGAGTAAACGTTTTCACCTGAAATGTAATTAAATAAATTAAAAATAAACAATATCATTAGTGTTTTAAATTGTTTATTCTGTTAGTTTGAAATGATTTTATACTGTATTTTAACAAATTAATACTTAGTACATACTGTTTATGTAGACTCAGAAAAGAAACTGTATTACACACCCCTTCATACATATCTGCAGTCACATAGTACAGGCATACCCCGCATTAGCGTACGCAATGGGACCGGAGCATGTATGTAAAGCGAAAATGTACTTAAAGTGAAGCACTACCTTTTCCCACTTATTGATGCATGTACTGTACTGCAATTGTTATATACGTGCATAACTGATGTAAATAACCCATTTGTAACAGGCTCTATAGTCTCCCCGCTTGCGCACAGCTTCGGTACAGGCAGGGAGCCAGTATTGTTGTTCAGGACGTGATGACAAACGCATGCGTGAGCTGCCGTTTGCCTATTGGGCGATATGTACTTACTCGCGAGTGTACTTAAAGTGAGTGTACTTAAAGCGGGGTATGCCTGTATGTAGTAATATTCATGTTGTATTTTTCATTACGTCATGTGTCAATGTTAAACATTATTGATATGTAGCATATACAGCTTCTGCTGATCACAGTTAAACTCTCACATATACAACGAGTATAATGAATTATATATTATGTACTCAGACTACAGATAATGTTATGTTAACATATTTGACATTATTAATATTTGTCTTCTCTGAACTTTACATAGTGGCCCATGCATCACCCTTTAGAACACAGGTGCCAGCACCTGTCTCCCATGTGTCATCACCATTAATGGAAGGTGTGGCTCTCAATTTTAAACAATATTGTGTGTCCATTTATATGCCACAACTACACACTCCTATGACCTTGGGACAGTTGCAGATGTGACTGAAAATGGCAGAGTTTACTAAAAAAAATTGGGACATATAATGTTGCAGTCGCATATAAATGTAGTTCTTGATTTGTCAAATCAACAGCATTATTTATGAGATTACACAATTATTCAATGTTCTGATGCATGGCCGAGTCAATAATTACCTTTTCAATTACCTAAAATTTGTAATGCTCAATTGTAAAACAGACATCACATTCATTATGACAGTGATATCATAATTGAATGGATTACTGACAATGAAATCAGCACGCATTGTTACATCAAACTCTGTGAACGATATTTTAGATGTGACAATCAATTAATGTTATCCTCATATTTTTCAACCAGATATTCAATCTAATGGAAACATCTCTGGACTTGAAGATTTACCGTGTATGTATTTCGTTACGGATATTGAGAGTCCAGGATTAATCCATCACCAACCTGCTACCGCACATCATGATAGTGCCCAACAAGGGTATATGGCCTCAAACGAGCACTCTGAAGCTCATTTCTTGCAAAGCCAAATATCCCGTAAATATATGGTGTTCATGAAAAAATGGTAGCTGAACTCAGAAATATAAAAGAAATCTTGCTACTGAATACTGCTGAATTTGAAATGCACAATACCTCTACGCAATTGATTGCTGCAAGTTTAATTAAACAAAATGAGATTCGGACCTCTGCAACTGATTCGGAAGTATACTTTCCTGCCTCCTCAGAAGTTGGATCATTAGATTGTGCAGTTTTTTCACCACAGACAGCTCTAGCACATTCTCCAAAAACAGTTAGTGAAGCATCTCCCCAAAGATTATTGGAATTACAATTCTCCATCATTCAGTGAAGCATCGCCGCCAACCGTTATTGAAGCATCGCCACAAGCACTCATTGCAGAGACACCTGCAAAAACAAAAAGATGTACAACACAGAAGAGAAAATGAGTTCCTAAATATTGGTGCACACAATCGTGTACCTGGAAGAAACGCCTTGTACAACACACTATGAAGACAATTGACAAAATTTCAAAGGCACGTTGCCACAGCCAGCCATAATGCCACTAAGGCCTCGGGCATGGTCAGCGCTTATGCGCTTACCCATGCTGAGACGCGCTGCTGCTCGGCACTGAGCCCCTGCAGCCGCAATGAGAGCGGCTTTAGCAGGGGCTCGCGCACGCTTCCGCACGCTTTCGGAAGCGTGTGTCTCACCGAGTCTTCAGATTTTCCTGCTTGCCGGAGCGCAGGGCCGGTCACGTGAGCGGTTCGCCCAATGAGGGCGAACCAGCTCCGTGACGTAACTGGCCCGCCCCCAAACCTGCCCCCGACACGCCCATGGACGGCGCGCTGTGTAAGGCCAGGGAAAGCACCGCTTTCCCTGAGCCTCAGCGCGCCTCCGCACTCGGCAAACAACTATGTCCCAGGCCTAAGTCAACCCTTGGCACAACCACATCGCATGCTAGTAACACCACCCTTTGCACAGCCAATGATCCAAATGCAACAAACACCACCCTCAGCACAGCCACAGTCAAATACAACCAACACCACCCTAGGTATAGCCATCTGCCATAATATCAGCGAGAACAGCAAATGTGCGTCCTCTAAGTACAATTGTTTGTGGCAGAGGGAGAAGAACACGTTCCCAAGACACACAAAGCAACAGGCCAATGACTGGATTTCAAATGTTGTTAACCAAAAAATAAAAAAGATTATCGAAAATGTAACTTCTTTGTTGTTGTTGTTGTTCTTGGGAAAATACATACCGATTATTACATAGTGTATACTTGAAAATTCTATTTTCAAATTATGTCCTTTCATACATATAGTAACAGGGAATACATTTTCATTCTATTTTAAATGGACTAACGTCCACTCATTGTTGTCAAATATTTACTAAAAATGTTTACAATACATAGGTTATTGATAAAATTAAATAACATTATCTTCCATACAGTGTATGTAAGGTGACTAGAAATGAAATGTATTTAATGCACAAGTATGTCCAATTACTAGGTTAAAATAAAAAATATTTTCTAACAAACTCCAATGTAAAAACTCTCTCTCCTTATCTCTCTCCCTCTCTTCCGCTTATGACGCGATGCAAGCGTCGGTCCCAATTTTCGTATTTAGGAATACTTTACAATTATTAGTAACTTAAATACTTTATTATACACTGCATACAATTGTACATTATTTCTAACGCGAACCGCTTATAACGCAATGTGATTTTTTGGACCACAAGCACAGCGTTATAAGTGGGTTGAGCTATATATATATATAAATATATATATATATATATATATATATATATATATATATATATAGACCATACGATACCGGTTGCAACACGACATCAAGGGACAGCACGCAGGTAAGTAAATCATACATTTTCTATATTTGATAGAAGACACAAAAAACGACGTTTCGGTCCCCCAGTGGGACCTTTCTCAAGGTGGTGCACCTAGTATATTTGGATGTAATGACTAGTATGGCAGCAACACACGACGGGTCGGAGCATGAGTATTACTCATACAATGCTTTTTATATTTGTAATCTTGTGAGTTTTGAATCGTATTGTCCATGTTTTATTAAATTTTATTTACGTTAATACACGAAGATCAGGCGCTTTTTCTTCTTCTTTTTTTCTGTTTTATATATATATATATATATATATATATATATATACATATATATATATATATATATATATATATATATATATATACACACACACACATATCACTTAATTCACACACTACAATAGTCAATTTGAATTAAAACCCGTTACTTTGTGGTGTTGTATAGTAATTTTTAAACTTTTGCAGATCCTCACGGTGTCGCAATGAATACATTTTAAAATGGTCAACAATGATATCTGCTAATAATTTCATCCTCAGTAAGCCCCTCCAAAAGTGTGCGTTCACGGTATAAGTGTGGACAGGGCACAACCTCCTATCCTGTACATCTCCTCCCTCGCCTCCCTCTCCCTTTCCTATTCTGTCCCTCTCCTCTCCCTCTCCTATCCTGTCCTGTACCTCTCCACTCTGTCTCTCCACCAAAGCCAGCCTTATCATCATAATGTGTCTCAACTCTATCTCCATCTCTGCATCCGCAATCTCACCCACAAATTAATTGTTCAATTGGCTTCCTTTAAGAAGTTATGTCATTATAGCATGTGAATTCAATAACTGAAAGGTGTTAATCAAAAATATTAAAAGTAATAGCTTCAATGTGTTTTTAAAAACAATGAATATGTGTTCATTAGCAATACGAAATCATTGGAACATGATCTTTTTTTTAGATGTGACATAACTATTCAAATACCTTGGTTAGCCAAAAAAAAAAGCTGTTTATAATGCCAATAATTGTCTCGTACACAACAGTCAGCAATAGGAGTGGTAATTTGCGGTTTTAGATAATTGGTACTAAATCATTGAAGCATGTTGACGTGTAAAGCTGGCAAAAAAAATTCACATTCAATATGTGCATGAAAGCAATCTGCACAATGACAAGTGATTAGAAACTTTGCAGATCTATAAATTCTCCTGTACTTGTTCGATTGGTCGAGTTATGAAAATATTTTACTGCAAAGCATTGTAGGAAATTTAGTCCATGTAGATAATATAACTGGGCAGTTACTAGATACAATTGGTACACTGCTAGAGAGAGGCCGGGGATAAAGAGGCCAAACCAATGTGAAGAGGAAGGGGATGTAACTTTGATAATGCTTTATACAATACAAACATTGAAAAATTACATTAAAAATGTATGGCATGCTTATTTGTGTTATTACAAACACTTTTGTTATAGCAGATACATTATTTATTATTCTTTACAAACGTTTGATATTGTATGAACTGTACCTTTATGAGGTTATGAAAGGACTATCCTGAGACCCTGCTGAACTGAAACATTCATTCACCCCGTATATAATAATAACATCAACAAGTTAGATATATATATATATTGTGACATAGTCCAAAGATGTTAGGCAGCTTTCTGCCCCATTTTAGGTCAGAAAGTGCAGGAATAGTTAAAAATGATCCATTCCACAGCTTCCCATTAACTCAGGCAGCTGGATGGAAAATCCAGACCACAGATTACAATGGCTCTAGTTCTCCCTCACCTGCTCTTCTAATCACATGCACAGGTATTTAGTGCAGAGAGGTTTTGCATGTCACTCTCTCTCCTTAGAGCCTGGAGGCTGGGGGTATCTCTGCTCCACTGTTTCCAGTTTCGGGGTGGACGGCCCCTCCAAGTATCACAGTACCAGAGGATTTGCCTGGACACTTGGGACCGAGTTCCCACCACGAACAGATAAGACAAAAACAAATGTTTACTGCTGTTGCTGAAAGACTGTGCTGTATCTAAGTGACCCTAAATGAGAGGGCATTGTTTTAAGCTGGGGAACCAGGTTAGTTGGCCAGCAGCTGTTAGAGAGAATGATTCTAATGTGTAGTTAGATCCCTGAAAGGGATAGGATTTTGTTTATATAATTTGGTTTCTTTTTACTTGAAATAACAGTGTGGGAAATACTATAACACTGAAATGAGAACTGCTGAATGAAAGTATCTGAGTACCTCTAATCTACACTTGTTAAAGCTGCAGTACCTTACTTGGATGAAAATAAAGCAGGCAGAAGCCTGAGTTAAGCAGCATAATACTTTGCATGATCCTGTTTTTGTATAAATAACCCTAGAAGACTGTGTCGGGAAGAACCCAGACAGACGTCAGCGCTACAAAAGAGGGGCGTTTGTCACATATGATGGAGAATGCGGGTCGACACTAAAAAGTCTGTGGGTTTGCAAATAAATGCGGGGGTTTAAAATGGCCGCCCAGCTGAACAAAAGTACAGATGCTATGAGTGAAGTCTGTCCCACTGTGTATATCAGTTGTGCTTCTAGCATACACAGAGAATGTGCGAGGTGTGGATGCAATAGCACCCTGAACCCAAACAGAAAACCAAAATGTTTTGCTGAAGAAAAAAAAACTGCATCTAGCAAGTGCTGTTTGTAAAGCTATTGCCTTTTCCTGAAGTGAGTGAATTTGCAGCTAGCAAGTGCTGAATGCAAGTTGCTGAAGTGAGTGAAATTGCAGCTAGCAAATTGTCCCTGCCGGGTTTCTAAAATGGCCGACGTGAAATGTTTGTTTTGTAATGTACATAATCATGAAAAACAGTGTCCCTTCAGGCCATACGATGATGATGACGACGACTCGTATGTGGCCCCTGGAGGAGAGCCGTACCCACAGATGAATTTAGTATGCTGGGCCTGTCATAAAGTAGGTCACATGGAAGATGTGTGCCCCAAAATTTTCAAAGACAAACAGCTGCAAAAGCAAGCAACGCCCTATGAGTGCAAGCAAGATGTGGAAGCTGATACCAGTGAGTGTGTGCCCAGTACCACTGATATCTCTGGAGCTAATAAAGCAAAAAGAAAGAAGAAAAAGAAAAGTGTTCCTCAAGTCACAGGGGAAGTGACCGAGCCACTTGAACCTGCGCTGTCAGGACATGCGTCAGAAAGGCGCCGAGATGTGCTGCAGACCGGAGTGACCGGCAGAATTGTCACGGGAACAGTGGCAAAGGAAAAGGAGGAAAAGGAGGAGCAAAGGGAAGCTGAATCCTTGAACCAGGATAAAGAGGCTTTGATTTCTGCACTCCAAGCTGCCCACCATGATTATGAAGTCCTGTGGCAGGATTTGGTGAAGGAGCGAGAATGTTGGAAGAAGGTGCAAGAAGCGAACGCCGAGTTACAGAGGTATATACTCCCAGCTTTACAAGAGTACGAGGCTTTGAAGAAAACAGAGTCTCTCTTACGGAGTGAGCTGGAAGAGGTGATGACTAGTCTGGAAAAGGCCAACACCGTAATTGCCAGCATGGATGAAAAACAGATTAAGTCTGACAAATTGATTGCTATCCTAAAACAGAAATACGGGAAGGCTCTACAAGAGGTTCATGCGCTCAGCACAGAGGTGCAAAACTCACGCCTGGAGGGCCACGGTCTGAACACAGAGCTGGGAATGTTGAAGCAAACCCATGAGATTGCCCTAAGTGAGTGACTGTAAAGCAAGAAAATGAGAGTCTGAAATTGGAAAATTCAAATTTGACTGTCCAAGCAGAAAAAGTAAAGAAACAGTTGACTCAGGAAAAATTAGAAGTGCAGGAAGCACTACAGAATGCATTGATGCACACTCAGAGCCAGCACCAGGAAGAAATGGACGCTCTGAGAACAGAATTGCGACATGTATGCACAAAACAGAATTCTCTCGTGGAGGAACTTAACGTTTTGAAAAAGGAGAAAAGCATTAGAATAATTCAGAAGCACTGCAAAACTCTTATCCAAGGAAGAAGGGAAAGAGAAAATTATCGGCGTAAACGCGCCGCAACTATCATCCTACAGGCTGCCTACAGAGGGATGAAAATTCGTCAGTTTAATCGCCGGAATAAAGCAGCCTGTGTTCTTCAATCATTCTACCGTGCCCGCATGGTACGAAACAGGTTCCTCATTATGAAAGGAGCAACTATAAAAATTCAGTCTCTGACTAGGATGACACAGAACAGGATTCGCTATCAAACCCTGAGAAAGGCGTCACTGGTTATCCAGGGGTACTTTCGCCTGAATAAATGGAGGCCTCAGGAAAGAGAGGCCCAAGGCTACATGCCTGCCTGCTGCAAAGGTAAAATGCCACACGGTACAGCCAGAGTTATTGAGAGCCCCATCAAGGTGAAGGTGCTCCAGGTAATTAGCGCTTCATCTTCTAAGTACCATATAATTGCCCCAAAGGGAAAATCCCAAATCTCTAAGAGTGAAGATGGTTGTGAGAAAATACATGGCAGTAAGAAGTACCATAAAGGTTCAAAGGTTGCAAAGCAAAAGCGACGAAGGTCAACGCTGGCCTTGAATTTATCCAGATCTCGCCACTCTGGGCCACAATATAAAGACAAAGACAATCCGGCCCCAGAGTTCCGTCAGAAGTTAAAGAGACAGTCCGACCATGTGCAAGAGACAGAAAGCATTAAAATGAACTCTGAGACTGGAAGTCAAGAAAAAAAAAAAAAGTAGTGGAACTAACCAATTGGGTTAGACGTGCGGACTATGTCACTACTACAGTATATGCTATACTATGCCTTTAGAAAAGCATTTTTGGAAATATTGCAATGTTGTATTTTTTTTTCTCTTCATTGAAAATGTAGGTAAAACTACAAATTAATATACAGGGTTGATGGCCCTTAAGATTACAAGGCTGTAGTATAAAAAAAAAAAAATAGTGGTAGCTTACAATATAGAAAAAATGCCCTTTTCGGTTGGTAAATATATAATGAGGTTCATATTCTAGAGTAGAAAAACCCAGGGAGGTAATAGAAATTGTCTGGTTTTGTGAATATATTTAGCATATCCTGGGTTGTAAGAATGTGTGCTAGACACTTATTTTTCAAAATAGTTCCCTAATAGAGAGCAACAAAATATGTCTGGCAAGTATAGTCTCTTATGACGAAACCTATTGTCCATAATTGCCATGGAAAAAGTTCATATTCGTGTCATGTGAATACTTAATGTTGTACTTGAGTTAGCTCAAGTATTTCAGGTAGGACGCTCACCCCAGTGAGGTCCATGGCCGCTCACCCCAGTAGGTGTGAGCTGGGGAGGGGGATATGTGACATAGTCCAAAGATGTTAGGCAGCTTTCTGCCCCATTTTAGGTCAGAAAGTGCAGGAATAGTTAAAAATGATCCGTTCCACAGCTTCCCATTAACTCAGGCAGCTGGATGGCAAATCCAGACCACAGATTACAATGGCTCTAGTTCTCCCTCACCTGCTCTTCTAATCACATGCACAGGTATTTAGAGCAGAGAGGTTTTGCATTTCACTCTCTCTCCTTAGAGCCTGGAGGCTGGGGGTATCACTGCTCCCCTGTTTCCAGTTTCGGGGTGGACGGCCCCTCCAAGTATCACAGTACCAGAGGATTTGCCTGGACACTGGGGACCCGAGTTCCCACCACGAACAATGAAAGAAAAACAATATTTTCTGCTGTTGCTGAAAGACTGTGCTGTATCTAGTGACCTAAATGAGAGGGCATTGTTTTAAGCTGGGGAACAGGTTATTGGGCCAGCAGCTGTTAAGAGAGATGATTCTAATGTGGTAGTTAGATCCCTGAAAGGGATAGGATTTTTTTATATAATTTGGTTTCTTTTAACTTGAAATAACAGTGTGAAATACTATAACACTGAAATGAGAACTGCTGATGATAAAGTATCTGAGTAACCTCTAATCTACACTTGTTAAAGCTGCAGTACCTTACTTGGAAAAATAAAAAGCAGGCAGAAGCCTGATGTTAAGCAGCATATAACTTGCATGATCCTTTTTTTGTATAAATAACCAGAACTGTGTCTGGAAGAACCCAGACAGACGTCATGCGCTAACAAAAAGGAGGGGGCGTTTGTCACACCCCGTATATAATAATAACATCAACAAGTCATATCTTAACACATACATAACGTATGCGGTGCCACTATAAGGTCAATAAGGTAAACGGTTATATTTATTACAACTCCTACTTTTCAAGACCACAGAATCACCAGGTAATATGTCGCAGCTCCATAGACTCCATGCTTAAAACATATGTTAACAAAAATCCCATCTCGCCGCTTATTGACAGCTTCTCACCACCTTCTTGCCAACTTTTCCTGGTGGGATGATTTTTAGTGAAAATCTCAAATCTAAAGTGGTGATTACCATTGATAAGGTAATCGGGCCTAACAGAATAGCACAAGTTTGAAACGGTGGCAAAAAGTGGCTTATCGGCACACGTTTGTCGGGGTTTTATTTCTCTTTATTTATTTATTTTTCAGCAGGTGAATAGATAAGTTGCTAGATGACAGCAAAAAATGTAATGACAAACAAAAGCTACACACAGTAATTCCTAAAGTCAAATAGGATATAGCCAGTAAGTGGAATGTTCTTCATGCGATGAGCATGAGCATCACATGTAGTAGGTATATGGAGACTAAGGTAAGTACAGAACCTGTATATCTCAAGCTTGGCAGCTACAGCAGCGGCAGCTCTTATTCGAGCAAAAGCCGCTGGCTGTATGTGGCTGGGAAGCGGGTAGCCGCGGCGCGTGGCGGCGCACTGTGACGTCACAGTCACATGCGCGCCCGGCTTCCCCGTCTTCCCCGGCTTCCCCAGGCTTCCCCGACACCCCTGGAGATGACATTAAGGTAAGCGGGGGTTCGGGGAAGCAGAGTGGCAGAGCAGAAGGGGTACAGGGGTCCGGAAGCGTGTGTAAATTGCGCGCGATGGAGGAGGGGGGGTGAGTGGGGGAACGCGGCGGCGCGCGTGCATTACTGGCGGCAGCTGGGGCAGATCCCGGCATGCCGCCGGTATTTAGTGCAATAAGATATGTCGCTACTGTAGCATTAGTACATGTGATGGTACTGATATCAACATATATAGAACATTTCTAGGAATGAGGATAATTAAATGTTAACCCTCATAACAGATATATAAACACATATCCAGATGTACTACCTGCGGACCTACACATGGGGGACACCTGTGGGGAAGAACCGGGGGCCCCACAGCTGTGGGGTCCCTGGGGACCCTCCAGGACCAGGCTAGGGCCACAAATCCCCGTGGGAACCACACGAGAGCCCAAGACACCTGTGGGCCTGACCCAGGTACCCCAGACACTCGCGGGCCCACCAGGGCCACCGGGTGACTCGCAAGGACCACAAGGAGGCCCATGGCGCCTGGCGGGGACCACCTGGAGGCCTCCAGACCCTGGGGTACTGGTGCACTGTGGGGCCTACGGACACCCATCGGAACCACCTGGGACTCCCGTCGGCCTGGGGTATTAAGCCTGTATGTCAAATAATAAATCATGTTTTATGGTGGGGCACAGGGGGTGGGTGTGTTATGTATTGTTTATTAAATAAAGGAATGTTTATTGTGGGGATGTTCTGTGTATTGTTTATCGTGTGGGTAGTGGGGGTGGGGGAAGGGGGTATTGTCCCCAAGGGTGAGTGGGTAGGCCTCCTGGGTGGGTAGTGGGTGAGGTTGGTTAGGCCTCACAGGTGGGTAGTGGAGGAGGTTGTTTAGGCCTCCTGAGTGAGTGGTGGGGGAGGGAGGGTAAACCCCTTAATTACTATAGCGGTTAATAACCGGTAAGGTAATTATGGGGTTAGGGGACATTAGATTGGCTCTTTCTATTCTTGTGTATGTTTTGCAGCATCGGAGGGGGACATGGACGGTGATGAGGACAGCCTTCATCGTGGCAGCCGTGCAAGGGTGAGTGCAATATGTATTTATTTTATTTATTCTGCTTTATGTATTTGAAATGGGCAAATGCATTATTATCCATACAGTATGTGGATAATAGTAATTTTGCCCCTTGCTAAACTGTGTGTGTTAGGGGGCGGGTAGTATTTATTTATAAGTATTGATGTATTTTTAATTATTTTTTATGGACACAGAATTGTTACTGCAGGCAAGCGGGGACACACGGGAACCTACGGGACCACCCGAGGGCCACCACCGGCCTGTAGTATCCAAAAAAATAAATATATGTACTGTATCTTAGGGGGTATAGAGGTTGTTGGGGGTACAGGGGGTGGGTGGTGCATTAGATATAGTAATGTTTATTAAGGGCCTAGGAGGTGGGTAGTAGGGCTGTAGTGTGTATTTTTTTATTGTGGCTAGCGGGGGTGGGTGAAGGGGGTATTAGCCCCAACGGTAGCTGTTTAGGCCTTGCGGGTGGGTAGTGGGAGGGGTTAACCCCTTCATTACCGTAGCGGTACTAACCACTAAGGTAATGAAGGGGTTAAGTCCACCCACATCAAGGCCTAAACCCCCACCAAGGACCAAATACCACCTTCACCCACCCCCGCTACCCACAATAAACCTGGCATGGGTGGTTAACCCCTTCATTGCCTTAGCGGTTAGCCGCTAAAGTAATGAAGGTGGCTGTAAATGCATTTTTCCTTTATTGGATGCATGCTGGGGGGCTCCAGTGCTGATATTAATGGGTATCAGCTCCGTAGACCCCCGGCATCAATACGAGGCAGGAAAAAGGCCTGATTTTTTTTAAGTGCCGTCCCACCACTCTTGCCGATACTTCTCCCCACCAACTTGCCAACTTTTTTTGACGTGACGAATTTGCAGGAAAATCACATTTCTAGAGTGGCGATCAGCTGCGATAAGCTTATCGGGGCTACTAGAATTGAGCGTGTTTGAAAAACTGGTGATAAGTGCCGAAAAATGGCTTTTCGCAGCGCGGCTGCAGGAAAAAAAATTTTGCCCCAAACAAATGCTAATTTTTTGCATTTTCGTCAGCTTATCTGGGCTTATTGAATCGCCGAGGCATTTTTTGCATAAAAATGGCGAAAAACAGCTTTTCGGCGCTTACTGCATGAGGCCCCCAGAGTGGATCTCAACTGATAATAAACTCTTTATCCACCAATACTAAAAATTTACACTGTGTATGGTACAAGACGGAAAAACACTTACAAAAGTGTAGCTGAACGATATTGTTGGAACCACTCAGCAAATAAAAATATCCCAGAAGTGAAATATATGAAAAAAAATGAAAACATAGCACATACAGTAACTGCTATATACTACAGTATGCTTTAATATTGTACATACAAACAAACACATGGAATAAAACTCACAAATTATTCCTTTCTTTCAATGGCTTTCAACATTTTAAGCCTGGTTTTGGTGCCCTTTGGGGTATGCTCTCTCCGGAACTGACCATATCCATGATATCCACGCTTTGGCTGTGAGTGCAGTCCGCTCCGATTCTCTGTTTGGAAGCCCACGTACAGGGAATCTCCTGGTGCTGCTTCCTAGTTGGCGCTGTCCATCCCATCCTGATGACGTCACATTCCGTGACGCGGCGATAAGGCAACACTATAAAGATAAAATTCTCGAGGAATATAAAATCCAGGTTGAGAAAATAGGGGCAAGGGTGGAAAAAATAGAAAAATAAATTATTCTTACTAAGCATAAGAAATTCCTGACTGATAAAAAGATTATGAAAATAATTGCCAAAGGAACTGGAAACAAGTGTGAAATGAGTATAACCAATGAAGGGAAATCCAGTGAAGACAGATGAGGGTGAAGTAAAAAAAAAAAAGAAATGCATCTTATTCACAAGATAGGTATAAAAAAAAGGTGCTAAAAAGCAGGTGAATAAGGAAAAAAAGCAGAGAGGTGATCGCTATCAAAAAAGGGACCTGTAGAGAAATGTAGGGGACATTATGATAATAGCAGAAAATAGGGGGACCATAGACCTTGGGAAAGGGGTCAAAATAGGGAAAGAAATTGCACCCCAGATCCGCATAGGTACCAAGTACCGGACTATGAGAGAAGGGAAAGGTACTAATCTCCAGAACCCGCTATTAGAACAAAATATTCTCCTTTTTAGGGGGGGAAGGAGGGGGTGGACACAAGAAGGACAGGAGACTAGAAACAATCAAGGATACGGCAAAATAGAGAGCATGGGGGCATCAGCAAGAAGAAGACTCAGAGGAAGAAGAGGGGGGAAAAGAAAGGGAAAAAAACAACACTAGAGAGTCAGCACTGTGTGTAGCGAGCAATAACATCATTAACATTAGTAAATATACACTTACAGAAGCAGAGAAGGGGGTGTTAAACAAAGGGCACCAACAAAGGGGCCTAATGCATTCAATTTATACATTGATGTAAATAAATTCGTCAGAAAGCTTACATTAAAAATTTTTTTTATGAAAGACGTACTGTAGTAAGCCGATCAGTAGTGGATGTGGGGAGGAATGGAAAAAAAGGGAGCCCCACACCCTTGGTGGCGCTACTCTGTAGATCCCGGAAAAGAAACGTCTTTTTTTTTTTCAACTTCAAATTTTTATTAGGTTATACAGTTTGTACAATATGACACATACCATTGTTTCGCACCAGAACACACATACAAGAATTCCAGACCGACCCCGCGTACCCTGTGGTGGTGTTCGTGCGTGATCGTCACTGGACATACCACATTTACTCACAAGACGGGACAGACATGACCTACTAGACCAAGACACGATGACAGAGGGTACACACAAGGCGGGAAGGGGGGCGTGGTGGGAAGGCCCGGGGTCAGCTGACGGTTGCCTTTTCTGCTGCGATGATCTGATCTCCGCATACTTTGCTTTGTTCCCGCATCTCCTGGTCACGAGGGGGGTCCTACCTGTCTCGTAGCTACGTAGTCATGGGTCCTGCTTAGTTACCAGAGAATGCATTCATAGTTATTAATGCAAGATTGTACTGGCATCTAACCCGGGGATATCTGTCTGGGCAAGCCACGGCACCCAGACTTTTAGGAAACTTAGGCCAGGGTCGTTGACCCAACTCGTCAACTGTTCCATCTGGCAAACGTGCAAAATTCTGCTCCTAATTCTGGGGATTACTGGTAATTCATGCTGTTTCCATACTGCTGCGATCTCACACCTAGTGGCAGTTGCAAAATGCGCAACCAGTTTGTGTGCCGACTTTGGCAATCCCTGGGTCCGCCTGCCCAAGAGGAATAGCCACGGGTCCAGGGGCATCTCCAAATTAAGAATCCTTTGTATCCACTCCCTAATGTTTTCCCAAATCGGGACCACCTTCGGGCAAGACCACAGCATATGTTTTAAGTCAGCTATCTCCCCACACTGCTTTGGGCAGAGTGGGGAGTATCCGCTGACAAATTTGGATAGTTTAGAGGGGTGTAATACCAGCGCATCAGGACCTTATATGCGTTCTCTTTTAACGTTGAGCAGATTGAGCTTTTGGCTGCCGCATGTAGAATGTGATCCCAGTCTTCGTCCTCTAGTGTCTCCCCTAAATCCGTCTCCCATTTCGTCATGTAGTTCAGTCGTGGTTCTTCTGTCCTCTCTGGACAGATCACTTCCCTATACATCCTAGAGGTAAGTCCCCTTGTGTCCGTCTCTCTAGAACACAGCTGCTCGAATTTGGTTCTTGCTGGCCGAATTGGGAATTTATTGTAAAAAGCTCTGATCTGGAGATAACGAAATAGTTCAGTGTTTGGTAACTCTTTCTCTGATTTAATTTGTGTGAAAGTTTTAATGAATTTCCTCCCCTTCAGATTTTTCAGCCGTTTGTATCACGACTGTGTCCAAATTATAAAATTATTACTGAGCATCCCCGGAGCGAATTCCGGATATTTTAATAACGGGGTCATCAAGGATTGTTTAGTTGTTAGATTGTGTCTAAATTTAGTATTCCCCCAAACCGCTAGAGAGTTCGCCATGGCCTACAGCAGCTTCCCTACTGTGTTTCCACATCTTTTGGGTAGCCAGATTAAATTGTGCAGCTCTACTGGTACACAGCAGTCTCTCTCCACCGCCACCCATCTCCGCAAGGACGGGTCTGAGTGCCACTGGCCAATTTGGCATAATTGGGCTGCTTTATAATATGCCAACAGGCAAGGTACCGCTAACCCTCCTCTCGTCGTTGGCCTTGTTAGGATGCTGTTCGCAATTCGCGGGCTTTTGTTATGCCAAATAAATTTCATGATTCTAGACTGTAAAGAGAGAATGTCATTCTGAACTATGGGTACCGGCAGGGTCTGGAACAGATAAAGCACCTTTGGCAGGAGATTCATTTTGATGTTGTGGATTCTCCCAAACCAGGAAATGCCATACCCCGCCCATACCCTGAGATCCTCCCTTAAAGTCTGAAACAGCCTGGGGTAATTGGCTTTGTAGAGGGAGTTATAGTCTTGGCTTGCCACTTGAAATTAAAGTTTAGCTCGATTAATTTCTCTACCGGTCATGGCAGATTTATGTTGAGGGCTTCTGATTTGGTTTGATTAATTTGAAACCCCGAAATTTTATTGAATTTTTCCAGAATCTCAAAGACATTGGGCAGAGAGGTAAGTGGTTTTGACAACGTCAGGATCACGTCGTCTGCGTACAGCGCCACTTTGTGGGATTGGTCCTTTACATCTATCCCTGAAATATCTGGGCTTAAGCGGATAAGTGCCGCCTGGGGTTCTATACACAAGGCGAATAGCAGCACCCCTGCCGTGTCCCGCTACAAATATTAAATTGCTCTGAGGGGTAGCCCTGGTGTCTCACCCTCGCAGTAGGGCCGTTGTATAAAGCTAATATAGCCTCTAGTATGAGTCCTTCGAAACCAAATTCTCCCAATGTTTCTCTCAAGTACTGTAGGGCCAGTCTATCCTATCGAAGGCTTTCTCCGCATCCAGACTTAATATCATTGACGGGATATTCTGTTTTTTGGCAAGATCAATCAAATCAATTATCCGTCTGGTATTGTCTGCTGCTTGCCTGCCTCCGATAAACCCCACCTGATCCGGATGTATTAACCTGGGAAGGACGATACCCACCCTGTTGACTAATAGTTTAGAGAAGATTTTTATGTCTGAGTTAATCAGGGAAATGGGTTGGTAGCTCTTACAGTGTACCGGGTCCTTGCCGGGTTTATGGATCAGTGAGATTGAAGCCTGGAGCATTTGAGCTGGGAAGGAGGCCCCTGTGAGAATTTCATTAAATAATTTCAGTAAGTGTGGAGCTAGGATTTTAAGATAATTTTTATAATATAAATTTGAGAAGCCATCAGGCCTTGGAGCCTTAGCTGACTTAAGTGATTTTATTACCTCGGCTAGCTCCTCTAGCGTAAAGTCTCCCTGTAATGCTACCCTCTCCACTCTGCCCAATTTGGGAAGTTGTGCCTCTTTTTGAATTTTTTTTAGCTTCTCTCCTGTTTTTTGTGTGTGGCTGACCTTATCTCCATCGTAGAGAGTCTCATAGTACCGTTTAAATTCTTCTACGATTCGTCTAGGATTGGAGGTAAGGTTCCCCCTGTGTTCGATTTGAAGAGATACAATAATTTGGTAGCTTGTTGCGTAGCTTGTTGGCAAGTAAGGTATCTGGCTTGTTGGCTTTATCATAGAACTTACGCTTAGACTAGGCCAACTCCCTCTCGGCCCGGGAGGTTAGCAACAAATTAAGTTTGATTTTAGTGTCAGATAGCTCTTTCAGGGTGTCACCCTGTTTATTGTCTATGTGAAGTCCGGAGAGGTGCTAGTCTCTCCCGCAACTCCTTTATCTGAGTCTCCTTTTCTCTTTTTTTTTGCGGCCAAATTCATTAGGAGTCCTCTAAGGGTCGCTTTATGGGCTTCCCAAAGCGTGGAGTGTGAGGACACACTTCCATCATTGATCTCAAAGTATTCCTTGATTTTGTCCCCTATTTTCCGCTCTGATATCGGGTTTTTAAGTAGGAGCTCGTTCAGCTTCCAGTTCGCTCCGGGTCTGTCCAGCGATCGTAATGTGCACCACAGCTCTATTGGTGCATGGAATGACCATGAAATGTCATGAATCCCTGTGCGGGAGACCACTGGAAACACCTTATGAGAGATCAGGAAATAATCTATCCTACTGTATCTGTCGTGAGGGTGCGAGTAAAAGGTATATTCTCTCGTCGTAGGGTGTTGCTCCCTCCAAATGTCTATTAACTGCCAATCTCTCAGTCCTTGGGTTATGGTTAGTACATCGTGTTCTGTGGTTGGTTAGTCCCCGTGCATCTGTCTAAGTCAGGGTCTAACGTTCTGTTGAAATCTCCCGCTAAGAGAACACTTCCTTGTGCTGTTTTATGTAGCTTGTTGAAGAATTGTGTAAAAAAACTCCTGGACTTGCTCACAAGGGGCGTACAGTGAAGCTAGTGTGATCATTTGACCTTGCAGTGACCCTATTACTATAATGTATCATCCGTCTGTGTCTGCGTAGGTCTTAACTACTTGTAAGGATAGTCTGTTGTGTTATTAGATTGGCCACTCCTCTTTTTTTCACTGGGGCCGAGGCCAGAAAGAATGACCTAAAGTGTTTATCTAGATATTTTGGGTGGTTGCGCTGGGAAAAATGAGTTTCTTGTAGAAAAACATTATTAGCCTTTTTGCGGGTATAATCTCTAAATGCAATCTTTTGTTTAATGGGGCTGTTGAGGCCCTTTATGTGATATTAGGGTTATTTCGTTACTCATCTGTGCTGTGATGTGGACCCTCTTTTTTGTGATGATTTGCTTTCCTGTCTACGTTTGACCCCCATAGAGGCAGTTCCCTTGCTCCTCGACCACTTCGGGCAGCTTTGACCTGGGTAGGATGGGGGCTAGGGAAATACAAGAAGGAAATTGGGAGGGGACAAACAAAGACCCACACAACGAAAAAACATGAAAAGTCCTCGGAACCTTGGCCCCGCCATCTTGGTTCCGAGTCCATCGCCTTTGGGCTCCGGGGGGCCACTGTGGGGAACCGACCTCCACCAACCCTCTGCCCCCCCCCACCCCCTCTTCCTCCCAAAGGACTTTGCTCGAGCCCTGGAGTCGGTTTCGTTCAGGCTCAAGCCACTGACCCATGTGAACTGTGGAGCAGGCTCTTCCTCCGTCACTCCTGCCTGCTTCTAAACCTTCGTTTTTAAACAAAACCCTTGTCAACTGCAACTCTAACTGTTTCCCTTAACCCTAACTTAACCTAACTGCGCCAACAAAACTTTAGGTATTTCGACTATTCCCCTCTGTCACAACCGAATCTATGTGGTACTTAACGTTGCTTACTTCCCCCCCCCCCCCAGCATTCCTCTTTTATCTTGAGACCCTTCTGTTGCCTATTATTTCGCTGCGGTATGCCATATTGATTCGCCACTCCGCTTGACTCCCTTGCTCCGGGTATCCTCCCCTATGCGGTTTACTTAACTGAGATTGTTGCTGCCTTCTTTTCTTTTCCTTCATCTCCCTATTCCCATTCCCACTACTCCCCCTATGTCTTTACCTGTCGTTTAAGCCTCTGTCTTGCTCGCTTTCTGTCCTACCTATCTGCTGCTCTCCTCACTTGCCTCTGCCATCTTACTACTCTCTAACACTTGCTATTCCCTTCTTCGTACCACTTTTTAGCCTATCCCATACCTCCCTTTTCCATCTCTCTACCTTCCACTTCCTTCTTTCTTTCGTTGATTCCTGCTCCTCCTTACCCTCTCTCACGATCCTCCCTCACCTCCTTCCTCACCCTACTCCCCTTCTTGCTCCTCTGTTGTCTGTTCTACATCCGTTGCCCTTTCTATGTCTTCCACTCCCTATTTCCGCACCCATCCACCTCTTTCACATCCCCCTTCCATTCTTATTACCTACTATATATCCTTCTGCTCCCGCTAACTTACTCATCGCCCTCTTCGACCTCCCCCACCACTATCTGTATGCTATTGCCCTATATCTTAGCCTCGGCCCCGACATGCACCCTCCCGTAATCCCCCCCCCCGACTTCTATTGTCTGCTAACTCTTCCATTGCTAATGTGCCGCGGGAATACTGTGTCCAGCGTTTGTCTCTCCCTGCTCTCCCATTGGCTCTGCGACAGCTCCGCTGGTGATCTTTTCCACTCGCAGTGGCTGCTGCTGTCGTCCCTTCCTAGGCCGCCATCTTCTTCCGTCTGTCGATGTCACATCCCCCCCGTCCAAGATGGCCGCCAGTGCACCTCTGCATGAAGTCACGGGATATCCAGTCTCCGCCATCTTGGATCCATCTTCACGCCAAACCAGAGGTAGGCGTGCACTCTCCTCCTGCTTGACTTGGACTTCCTGGTCCTGCGTTCCAGCCTGGATTAATGGTCTCCGCATGGCTGCCACCATCTTCGGATCTTGGAGCAAGAATATCATGTTAGTAATGTCTTATTTGCAGATTTTGTCGGTGAGACCGCCCGTCAATTTCTCCCTCCCCTACAGAGTCTCTTTATTATCTGTTCGGCGTCAGTTTTATTTAATCGTCAACTTTTAACTTTTGGGGGATCTTACAACAGAAAAAAATGATCCAATTTAAAACTGTGCTCCTGGTTTGGGGGCTAACCCTCCACCCATTCTTCAACTTTTATCCGTCCTGGACTTGGGTGAGTGTCCCGCCGTTGACCAGGTAGGGTCCGGGGCTTCCACTGTTTCCTCACTAGCGGTGGGTGTCCCCTTAAGGGCCAGCTTCTGCAGAAATGCCTCCCCCTCATCAGGTTCTCTCATGGAGATGGGTCTCCCATTCCGGATCACCAGTAACCCGAAAGGGAAGGTCCACCGGTATCAATTGATTTCTCCTTGAGGATTTTTGTGATGGGGATTAGGTTTCTTCGCCGCAGGAGAGTTGTAGGAGACAGGTCTTGGAATATGAGGAGTCTAGCCCCTCAAAGTCAATTGCCGGGTTGGATCTGGTTTTATGAAGCACTGCCTCCCTTGTACTATAATAATGCAGCCGCACTATTATATCCCGGGGCAGTTCTGTCTGCATGGGCCTGGATCTTAGAGCCTTATGGCAGCGGTCCATCTCTAGTCTCTCCTTAGGTGTCTCCGGTAGCAGGTCCCCCAGCCATCTGAGTACAAAATCTTCGCAGTCCCCTACCGCTTCAGGGACTCCCCTGATCCGAACAGTATTGCGTCGGTCTCTGTTCTCAGCATCCTCCTGCTTTTCTCTCAGCTCATTTATTTGGAGTTGGAGCTTGGTTGTTTTCTTTTCATTTTTTTTGGTAGCTTTGGTGGTTAGGTCCAATTGCGTTTCGATATGTCCGGTCCGCTCCCCCAATGCACCAACCTCTTTCGTTAATTCTTTGATTTCTTCCTGTAACAATGTCTTCAGGTCTTTGTACAGGCGGTTGAAATCACAAATCCGACCGGCAATAGCTCAGGGTTGTCGCTCTCCTCCTCCTCTCTTTTATGCTCAGTATCAGAGCCATGATTCGAAATCGGCACCATTGTGGGATCTGCTTTGCTTCTCCTGGAGCTGCCGAAATACTCAGGGAGCCCCTTCTTCCTCTGGGTTTTTGTAGGTTTTTTTGACATCTTTCACTACTGCTATGATTCTTAGGGATGTTTCTCCGCTTTTTTGTCAGTTTTCAAAGGTTTTTTATTATATTGTCTGCAAGCGGGGCACAGAGCTCTCAGGTTAGATAATCATGCTCTCTGCCATCACACATGCGCCTCCAAAAGAAACGTCTTTAACACATATGAAATATCTTCAATCACAGCAGCTGTTATCTCATGATGTCCCCCGTCGTCACATATGCACAGTGGTCTGGTAAACCCAATAGCCTCTTAGCAGAGGTAAGTCTTGTATGGGTAACCAATGTATATAAACAAAATGTGACTCACTGTTTGCTACGTAGGGACGTCTGGTAGCTGCGGCGTGCTCCAACCGGAACGGGTTTGTGAAATACAGTAGCAGGTAAAGCGTTGCAACTGCCCAGTGATGAAGAAAACAGACCGGGAACAATCAGATGACTGCAAAAGCTTTAATGGTACAAAAGCAACATAGACCCTAGAACGTGTAGATCTTACACGTTTTGCACGACTTAGCGCACTTTATCAAAGAGATGTTGGGAGGAATGCCACAACCCCGAGACACCAATAGTGATATGTGGTGAACCAATTGAACAAAATGTTTCAAGTTGTCACTCACCTTTCAAACCCCCCTCAACTTTTTACCCAAGTTTTTGTAAAGGGAATTTATATTGATACCTTTTCAAAAATGGTTATTGAAGATCTAGAATCTACTGCAGCTAATTTCTCAAGTAAATTAAATAATTTGTCAAAAGAAGAAAGAGAATGAGTTAAGAAATTGGAGTCCAATAGTGACATTGTTATTAAAGCTGTGGATAAGGGAGGTGGGATCGTCGTAATGGACTTGTCCTACTTTATATCCGAGGCAGAAAGACTATTAGGCGATGAGAGTACATATTACAAACTAAGAAAAAATCCAACGGCGGATTTCCTGTTGGAATTGCGAGAATTGTTGAAAGGGGGGTTGGATAGTAAAACCCTTAGGAATAAATAACATGGATTTTGGATTCTAATACCCCATAATCCCAGTGTTTTACTTTATACCAAAAATTCAAAAAAGTATAACCCACCCCCCTGGTAGACCAACAGTCTCAGGGATTAAATCACTGACTTCTAATCTTTCTCAATACATTGATTACTTCCAACAAAAATATGTTCAGAAATTGCAATCATACCTTAGAGACACATCACACGTATTGGAGATTCTTAAAGAGATACATTGGCAACCCCATTATATTTGGGGAAAGTGTGATGTAACTTCACTCTACACCATTATTGATCATCAATTGGGTAGAGACACTGTGAAAAAAGTCCTAGAGAGAGACATTAATTTGTCTAAAGATCTAATCTCCTTCCTTCTGGACTTTATTTTATATATATTTGAGCACAACTATTTTTCATTTGAAGGAAGATTTTATCTGCAAGTCTGTGGAACGGTGATGGGACCAGGTTCGCACGAGTTATGCGAACATTTTTTATGGGTGTGTGGGAAGAGGACCATATATGGTCCAAAAACCCATACATGCGGATATGATGAAATTGGTACCGCGATGATCTTTCTCCTTCCGGCTCCTCAGGACTGGGACCTCTACTCTCTCTAATCTCAGCAGCTGTCCCCCTTCTTTCCATCCTCCTTCTTCCCATCCTCCAACCTTATCTCTTGTCTCCTCCTCCTGTGATGTCATCCTCCCTAATACCCAATTATTTTAATCCCATCCATGCTGATGGCATGTTCATCATTATACATTATGAGCATTCATTAAAGGGGCCCTTTCACCAGCTCCCCCCTCATCATCATCATCATCATCATCATCAGCTCCCCCTCACCCTCTCTCCCCCTTCTCATCATCAGCTCTGCCTCACCAGCTCTCCCCGCCTCATCCTCATCAGCTCGCTCACCAGCTCCGCCCCTCATCATTATCAGTTCCCCTCACCAGCTCTCCCCCTCATCATCATCACCTCCCCTTCACCAGCTCTCCCCCTTCCTCATCATCAGCTCCCCCTCACCGGCTCTCCCCATTCTCATCAACAGCTCCCCCTCACCAGCTCTCCTCCTCATCAGCTCTCCCCCTTCTTATCATCAGCTCTGCCTCACAAGCTCTCCCACCTCATCATTATCAGTTCCCCCCACCTTCTCTCCCCCCTCCTTATCATCAGCTCCCCCTCACCAGTTCTCCCCATTCTCATCACCAGCTCCCAGTCCCCAGCTCTCCCTCTTCTCCTCCTCATCATCAGCTCCCCCTCACCAGCTCTCTCTCTTCCCATTAGCTCTCTTTCTTACCCTCAACTCTCTCTCTCCCCCTCAGCTCTATCTCTCTCCCTCTCCCTGAGCTATCTCTCTTCCTCTCAACTTTCTCTCTTCTCCCCTCAGCTCTCTCTCTCTCTCTTCTCCTCAGGTCTCTCTTCCCCAGCTCTCCCTTCACCCAGCTCTTTCTCCCATGCCTACCTTTGGTGGGAGGATATAATCATAGGAGCAGATGGAAAAGGTGCTGTGTCAGCAGACACTGGAAGTTATAAAGACTTCCAGGTCAGACTGCTGGAGGGCGCTCCTCCCCTGCTGAATACTCTACCAGATTTTGTTTGCCGGCCCACCGCCGTATACCACCCCCCACCCCTGCCTGTCTCTACAGGGGGGTAGAGTAGGCCCCCAAAGAGCGCAGGCCCCCGAGCTTTGCCTAGGCTGCCTGGGATATAGCTATGCCCCTGGACCACAGGACTCATTGTTCTCCATGGAGCTCAATGTTATTTTATGAATTCTAAGTTTAGAAGCTGCATGGAATATTTTTATATATATTTATTTATAATACTTATCCCTGGTGCTCTTTGCCTTCTATTTTCTCTATTCTCTGGAGATCCAATTTGATTTTATTGCAGTGAATAAACGCTTAAGACCGTGGCTGCAAAGGGGTATCTGCTGACACATTGGCCATTGGTCTTTACAAAGAGCAGTAAAGAGAGTTTGCACATATGGAACTGTCTTGTTGGTTGTATACAATATTGAAGCAGGTCTATGTATTAAGAAATGTGCCGCTTGAATTACTTTTTTTGACCATTGGTTTTCTCTGTGGCCTTAAGGGTGACTAAAGTTGTTACCACAGAATACTGACACATCATGCACCAAATTCTACAAAAATAGAAATATTTTTAATAAATATGTAGCTTTTCAAACAGAAAACATGCCTACAGTAATACTCATTGGGGACCTACCACACTTTTCTCATGTAAAAACATTTACTAAATAATAAGGAAATATTCTGAATATTATAGTATATTTTCTTAAAGTAGACAAAATGACAGATTGTATGGTATGTAATATGGCCTATTCAGACATAATTTGATTAGGCATAGTACATTCTACTTATCAAATAATGAGATTGCTGAAGCCACATAAACTAATATGCATTTGGAAACAACACAAAATCAAAGTTCAACTTGTTTAAAAAATTATATATATATATATATATAATCAAAAAATAAATAGATGATACCGTTCTGTGGCTAACGAAATGCTTTTATTTGTGCGAGCTTTCGAGATACACTGATCTCTTCTTCCGGCGATGTTACAATGAATGAAGCAAAGGGAAAGGCAGGGTTGCAGACCTGCCTAAGACATGCAGATGAGCATACAGTTGTATTTGCATATATATATATATATACAGTGTTCGACAAATCACCCAAAAATCTACTCGCCCAACCAAAAAATCTACTCACCACCTAGTCCCACCCCAACCCTAGTCCCACCCCCAAACCCGCTTTAAAATAAAATATATAAATAAAATACATTTAATAAATTCCTAGTCAGAACAACATTCGTTTTTGACATAAATGTATTTATTGTATTACATTATACTACAATTAGTCCTTGTTACCTGTGTGTGTGTGTAAATGTCGGATCTAGAAACAAAAGCCAGATGTGAATGACTAGTTTCCTGAACCCCTTAACCAGTGTCTGGACGTCCCCGCTTCACAATATCTATCTAAAGCAGCAATCCCGCCTGGGATCTTACCTGATCCGCAGTCCCTCAATGTCCAGGTACCTCATTCCCGCAATGTTATAAGTTGGAGTGGAGGTGTTCCCTACCTGTCTTTTGGGTTAAGGGGGATTCCGATGTCTCCCGTCTGAAGCTTGAGTCAAATCTGGAAGAAAGCAGTATAGGTTATTTTGGTGTAGTATAGGGAGGGAGAGGGAGAGAGAGAGAGAGAGGGAGAGAGAGAGGGAGAGAGGGAGGGTGTGTGTGTGTGTGTGTGTGTGTGTGTGTGTGTGTGTGTGTGATATAGCACAAAACTGACATAAATCATTGTTTGAAAATGTTATTGCAAAAAATCTTTCAATTCCCTTGGCAGTGAAAATATTTACTCCATGTTCTTTGCTCCTCCAGACTAACCCTCGGTTTGATGTCCTATTGTTATTCATCAATATCCTTGACCCTCAATGATCAATCCTCAAATTTGATTGAGTATGGTGGGGCAGGAGGCAAATCATGCCTTTTGCATGTCAGGGAAGTTCCTTCTGGCTTCTCTTGGTGACCTCCTCTGGCTCTTCACTGGGACATGCTTAGCACTGCATTTGGATACCTACTGTATGTAACCCTGGTCTCCAGCAGCTCCTTGAGACCCCCCTTCCCTGGCGCAGCTCGATCGCGGGTATTGAAAAACCCGACGGCTGCTTCCAAGGGTGGGGGCTGGAGCAGGGAGCAGCGCGGCTTCTCCTGCCTGCGGCCGGTTGCCGGGGACACGATTGGGCCGTTGCTAAGGCCGCGATCGCATCTCTAAGGTCCCGGCGGCCG